>JAPDNY010000013.1:9034751-9264751 GCA_029375565.1 Gekko gecko
TGCCACCTGTTTCGGTGTAGATGTGTCAAATTTCTTCTTGACTCCCTTTTGCGCCCCGGCCGGTGCAGAAGACATTGGGCAGTTCGCGGCGAAATGGCCTCCCTCTCCACATTTGAGGCAAAGACCTTGCTTCATCCGAAGTTCCCTGGTACTGTCTCTCGGCTTCGGATTCGGGGCAAGGGGTTTTCCCTTCGCTGCAGGCGCGGGACCCCTGTTAGCCATCGCTGCGGCGTCATCCAGTTTGATGGTCTTCAGCCGGTTCTCCATCGTGATGGCGGCTTGAATCCATCCCGTGAGAGTGTTCGGGTCTTGGTTCCTGGTGACTTCTCGGCGGATCTCTGCGTTGAGCCCCCACTTATAGAAGTCTACCAGGTTCCCTTCCCCGCGGAGTTTAGCGGCACATCTGCGGAACTCCGAGGTGTAGTCTCTCACCGACCTTACGCCTTGTTTGAGGCTTCGGATCATTGCCTTGGCAGCTTTAGTAGAGTGCACATATTCGAATTGCTCTTTCATGGCCCACATGAAAGAATCGATCTCTCTCAGCTCACGCCCGTCATCTTGGTGGAGTCCCACATACCAGTCTGCGGCCGCTCCCTTCAAGTGGGCTGCTATGACATCGACCATGCGTTCTTCTCGTTGGAAAAGGTGACCCCAGGTTTCGATAAACCTCTCGGCTCTCACCAGGAAGAACGGGAATTTTTCGGGGTCTCCGTCGAAATCAGCATCCAGGAGTTCTGCCGGTTTAGGTGGCAAGAACCCCCAAGGGCGAGGAGGTGGTTGCCCAGGTCCTGGCCCCGCTGGTTGGTCTGGCGGCCCGGCTGGTACGTTCCCTTGGTCTTGGTCCGGCGCCGGGCGTTGGTCGGGAGGAACACGGTCTGGTGGCTCCTCACGTCTCTGCCGCTCCCGCTCTTCTCGTATTCCCTCCGCGATCATCTGTGGGATGCGTGCGAGGGATTCGTCCAGGAAGCGCATCAGGCGGTCTTGGCTCGGCTCCCCACTCCACCTCCTTCTCACCACGGCACCCTCGTGGCTGTCGGTGTCTCGACCGGTGTCCTCCGGGGCTTCTGCCGTGATGAGCTTTCGGACCGACCTCTCGGGGTGACTAGCTCCCATGGAGGCTCTCGGGGTCCCGAACCACGCCTCGTGGGTCTCAGCCAAGGGTTTCACCCAGTCTCGTCTGCGCCCAGTTCGGTGGGTCACCCCTCCATAGGCTGCCCCATACGGGTCTCCGTAAGGCCCTCCAAAGTCGTACTCCCCACCCCATTGTCTCGGCACAGGGGTCTCTTTGGGTACGTCTTTCCCTGGAGGCTTTCTCTCCTTGTCTTCTTCAATCGGGAGAGTGTCTTCTTCACCGTCACTCATTGTAGAGTTGCGGGTTTACGACCAGTCCCAAAAGTTGATGAAGATTCTGAACAAACTGTCAGGAGTCCTAACTTAGTCAGCAAAACACCAGGCCTTGTGATGCAAACAAGGATAGTATTTATTTTAAAGCTGCAAGAGAAAGGTTCACTGAAGCAGGTACATTGTTCAGAATGACTTGGTTACAGAAAGCAAGCAGTTATACAGGGCAAGGGGGTGAATGGGGACCCCCCTTCTCCTAGTCACAGAATACCATGCGATTGGGAAACGAAAGTTACTACACTAGTGAAGTTCCCAAACGCCCCCATTATTTACAGCAAAGCTGTAGCTTTGAAAGCAAGAGAAAAGCTAGCAGCTTGATTCCCCAAGGTCAGAATGTCCCGTCTGCAGGAGATAGGGGAACCAGAGCTACATTCCACTCTCACACCCTAAGCATAAATCAACAACTCCCCAGATTCCAACCTCCCGCCTGTCACGCCACTAAGGCGCCCAGAGCCAACCTCCCCTCCCCTCCATCCATCATGGCAGGGCTACCTGACACCAGGCGCGGATGGCATTCATCCGAGAGTTCTGAAAGAACTCAGATGTGAACTTGTGGATCTCCTGACAAAAATATGTAATCTTTCTTTAAAATCTGCCTCGTTTCCTGAGGACTGGAAGGTAGCTAATGTCACTCCCATCTTTAAAAAGGGCTCCAGGGGAGATCCGGGAAATTACAGGCCGGTCAGTCTGACATCGATACCGGGTAAGTTGGTGGAAACTGTTATTAAGGAAAGAATTAGTAGGCACATTGATGAACAAAAACTATTGAGGCAGACTCAGCATGGGTTCTGTAAGGGAAGATCTTGTCTCACTAACCTGTTAGTGTTTTTTGAGGGAGTGAACAAACATGTGGACAAGGGGGACCCAATAGATATTATTTACCTTGACTTCCAGAAAGCTTTTGATACAGTTCCTCATCAAAGGCTCCTAAGTAAGCTCAATAGTCATGGGATAAAAGGACAAGTCCTCTTGTGGATCAAAAACTGGCTTATAAATAGGAAACAGAGAGTGAGTATAAATGGGAAACTTTCTCAGTGGAGGGTGGTAAGCAGTGGGGTACCACAGGGATCAGTACTCGGTCCGATGCTTTTTAACTTGTTTATTAACGATTTGGAATTGGGAGTAAGCAGTGATGTGGCTAAATTTGCAGATGACACAAAGTTGTTCAGGGTGGTGAAAACCAGGGAGGATTGTGAGGCACTCCAAAGGGATCTGTTGAGGATGGGTGAGTGGGCGTCAACGTGGCAAATGGAGTTCAATGTGGCCAAGTGCAAAGTGATGCACATTGGAGCCAAAAATCCTAGATATAAATACACATTGATGGGGTCTGATCTGGCAGAGACAGACCAAGAGAGAGATCTTGGAGTCGTAGTGGATAACTCGCTGAAAATGTGTAGCTGCAATAAAGAAGGCCAACGCTATGCTGGGGATAATTAGGAAGGGAATTGATAACAAATCAGCCAGTATCATCATGCCCCTGTATAAATCATTGGTGCGACCTCATTTGGAATACTGTGTACAGTTCTGGTCACCACATCTCAAAAAGGATATTATAGCATTGGAAAAAGTGCAGAGAAGGGCAACTAGAATGATAAAAGAGTTGGAACACCTTCCCTATGAAGAAAGGTTAAAATGCTTGGGGCTCTTTAGCTTGGAGAAACGACGGCTGAGAGGTGACATGATCGAGGTTTATAAGATTATGAATGGGATTGAGCAGGTTGAGAAAGAAGTACTTTTCTCCCTTTCTCACAATACAAGAACTCGTGGGCACTCTATGAAATTGCTGAGCAGTCGGGTTAGAACAGATAAAAGGAAATACTTCTTCACCCAAAGAGTGATTAACATATGGAATTCACTGCCACAGGAGGTCGTGGCAGCTGCAAGCATGGACAGTTTCAAGAGGAAATTAGATAAACATATGGAGCAGAAGTCCACCAGTGGCTATTAGCCACAGGGTATAGATGGGAACTCTCAGTCTGGGGCAGGTGATGCACTCTATTCTTGGTGCTGGAGGGGGCAGCAGTGGGAGGGCTTCTGGTGCCCTGGCCCCACTGCTGGACCTCCTGATGGCACCTGGTATATTTTGGCCGCTGTGTGACAGAGTGTTGGACTAGATGGGCCATTGGCCTGATTCAACATTGGCTTCTCTTATGTTCTTATGTTCTCATCTAAATCCAGCCCTGGGTATACTGCCTCTGCACATGAAGGTTCCACTCCTATCAATAGTGAGAAGAGCTGTAGCTAGGCCATGAACTTATCTAACCCTTTATAATAGCATTAGAATCGGCTTGCTAAATTGGACAGAGGTATCCATCCAGTACAACATTTTCAACGCTGGCTAGACACCTGTTTCCAGGAAGCCGACAACCTGGGCACAAAGATGACAATCTTCTCCTTTCCTTCGTTTGCCAGCCACTAGCATTCAGAGGTACACTGCCTTTGAACATGGAAGTTCAATTTAGCTATCATGGGTCATAGCGGTTGTGAGACCTCACCCCATGCAAACTTGTTGAATCTCTTTTTTAAAGCTAGCTGCCTCAAGGTTGTTTGATTTGTTAAAAAAGGTAACTCGGAGGGTCCTGGCCTGGAGGGCCCAGGCCAGTCCGGTCTCAGAGTCAGCCCTGGAGGGTGCTTGGACAGGAGACCACCGAAGAGGTCCAGCGTGGCTACACAGGGGCAGGTAATGGCCAGCCACCTCTGATCATCTCTGGCCCTGAAAATGCTACGGGGGCGCCAAAAGTCAGATTCAACTGAATGGCACTTTCCACCGCTACCACTTTTGGAGGGAAAAAATGGTTAATACTTTGTCCTGAGCCAACCCCCTCCTTTCAGCTCCTGTGAACCCTGTCTGCAAGCTCAGATAGGGTTACACACCTGTGAGCAAGAGGGAAAGGAGAATAAAGGCATCGCAGCACTGAAGCCGACGGGTGGAGCAGCGTTTGCTGAGGTGAGAGTCCCTTGGTTTTGTTTCCTCGGATCAGCAGTGTAGCTTCACAACCACCCCTGTGAGGTCAAGGAGTCTGTAGTATGGAGATGAAGTGTAATTCCAGAGGATCCCCAGCCTAGGTCCCATCCGGAAGCTGGCATCTCTTTCACACCCGTGTACACCCTCCTGGAGGGCAGGGAGCAGAATCGGACTCTTCCATGCTCCTTAGCTGGCACCCATGAGAGCTAGTGTGGTGTAGAGGGTAGGGAGTTCTGGGTTCAGATCCATGAAGCTGTGTGACCTGGGGCTACTTGCTCTTTCTCAGAGTAACCCACCTCACAGGGTAGAATGCTGGGTAAGCCCCCTGTGGGAAGGACAGGATTAGAGAGGCTTAATGAATGGTAAATGAGTGACATCTTGTTCCTTCCAGGTGTGTCTCTTAGCATGAAAAGGGAGACAGTTTTGAATATTCTATGTGCTCCTGGCACATTCCTCCTAAGCAGTCGAAAGAACTTAAAACTTTATTATCAAAGTTGTCGATTCACTGAATGGTGGATTAACCCAATATTTTTGACACATACAGTTTTGTAACCCTGTTTAGGAGATGCTCAATATATCGACTTTGCATGTCACTCCAGAGGCATGAAAAGCAGACAAATGAATCCTCTTTGTGGTGCTATGCAAAGCGATCTCAGACTGAGAGCGGTCTGAATGTTAGACCCTAAGAAAGAAAGATGCAATCAGCTGAGCTCTTTTGGTCTATGTTACTCTTTTTGTTCTATCAACTTTGGAGAGTTTTCCACAGTACTTGCAAAATAATTTCAGCAGGAACTGCCAGCTCAGGAAAGCCGATCCTCAGGAATCAGGTAGCATCAGATGCAAATCAATTATATAGTCGAGTTTCAGTGTCATGCAAACTCTCTTCTGGGTTACTCAGCCTTGCAAAATAGCAGGTATCCTATTGCTTTATATAGATCTAGAAGGGTGGGCCTGCAAGTCTCATGGGGGGATCCAATCCCCCCCATTTCTCACTGGGCCTGATGTGGCTCCTAGGCTCCCTTGCAGTCACCAGCAACTAGGCACTAGATACGTGTGCTTCCTACACTTGTGTAGAGAACAATCTTTTATTTTGGGGAGAATTTAACCCCCCCCCCAAGTCTTTTTTAAGATTTCAGATTTTTCTGCAAACTTGGGAGGTTTCCAAAGTTTGCAGGAAAAACTATTTAGTTTCAGTGTGGCCCCAATTTGTGAATTTAGGTATCCGCAGATGGGGGCCACACTTCACTATTATATATATATATATATAGATGGTGCAGTCTCATTTGGAATCCTGCAAAAAGTAGCTGCAATTCAAAAAAGAATACTGTAGAGATGGAAAAGCTCTTGAAAAGCAGCTAAAAATGATCACCTTCCCAGTGAGGAAAGAATAAAGTCCTTTGGACTTTTTGGCTTAAGGGGAAAAAAAACTTAAGGTGTGGGGGACACAACTGAGGTTTATATACTTATGCAGTGGTTTAAAGAAAGTGGTTAGAGAGATGATTTTCTCCTTCTTACATAATACTAAGAACTCGGGGGGAGGGGCAATGAAGATGGTGGGTCTTGAGACTCAAAAGAAACAAGAGGAAGCGTTTTTTCACACAGTGCATTTTGAAACCTATGGAGCCCACTGTCACAAGATGTCTCATGATGGCTTTCGAAGGTAGGGTTTCCAGACCCCCCCAGTCAAGAGAACTGTCTTCCTCAGGAGAGAGAGCTGTCTGCCAGGGGGAGTGGGTGGGGAAGAGGAGCAGACTCCGCACCCGGCCAATGGCACGCGAGTACTCTTGAGTGGCGGCTGATGGGCCAATGGCTGAGGGAGGGCATTTTACAGCCAATGGTAGCGCATGGAATCTTGAGAAACCAAAAGATAATTATTTATAAGGAGAGATTCCTCATGACAGTGCGAGATGTGTCATAGAATTGGGTCTGCATTCATGTAGCAACTTGCAATAAAACACAATTCTTTTTAATGGAACGTAGATATCATATTAGAGAAAAAATATTTCAGGTTTGATACTGATTTCTTTTTTCAAATGAAGGGGGTCGTCATGGGGAACCCCTTTGCCCTCGGTGTGGCTAATGTATTTATGTCTTCTCTTGAATCAGGAATGATTTGTCATCCTACAAATAATCCCTTTTATAAGGACATATTGTTTTATAGGCAGTATATAGATGTTTTAATTAGTTTTGGAAGCAGTGAGCTACTTGAAGATTTTTTTATGTGGATGAATAACATACATGATACAATTATATTTGCAAGCCAGTATGATACAGCAACTGTTTATTTTTTTGATTCTGTGGTGTATAGGACTGTCAAGTTCTCCAGATAGTCAGTGAAACACTACGCTTCATTAGAAGATAGTATTTATTAAAGACCAGTCTTAGAGCTGCATGAACCATTTCTTCATCAGTGATACCAGGTAATACAAAGCAATAGCAGATATAGCCCATTCAAACTACCCCCCCAACTACAGGCCAATGAATACATTTTGCGCAGGCACTAAACCATGAAAGAAAACACCCAGACCAGGTAAATTCCCCATACCAGGGCGGCATGAGACCCAAGGCCAGGCGAATTGATAAGGAGCAGAACAGACACTCTTAAATCAGTGAGACTGGAGCCACCAGTCCCTCCCACATTCCAAAACAGTGAAAGATGCCTGATGTCCCCCCCCCAGCAATGGCAGGGCTACCTGACAAGGACAAGCGTTAATACTTTGGCGATCTGTACATTTAAGAAACTCATGGACAGAAATTCGTATCTACACTACAGGTCCTGTCAGCTTGACATCAATACCTTGGAAAATTCTAGAGCAGATTATCAAACGCTCTGTCTGTGAGCACCTTGAACGGAATGAGTTAATTGGTAGTGGCCAGCATGGGTTTATCAAGAATAAGTCATGCCAGACCAACCTTATCTCCTTTTTTGACAGAGTTACTAAAATGGTTGACTCTGGCAATGCTGTGGGAATAGTGTATCTAGATTTCAGTAAAGCATTTGACAAAGTTTCTCATTATATCCTTGAGGATAAGCTGGTTAAGTGTGGGCTGGATGGTGCAACCGCTGGATGGATTCATGGTTGGTTGAAAAATCATATCCAATGAGTGCTTGTAAATGGCTCTGCGTCTACGTGGAGGGAAGTCTCGAGTGGAGTGCCACAGGGCTTGGTCCTGGGCCCAGTGTTGTTCATTGTTTTTATAAATGAACTGGAGGAAGACATAGAGGGGATGCTTATCAAATTTGCAGAGGACACAAAGCTGGGTGGGATTGCTAATTCTGAAGAAGACAGAGTCAGGATTCAAAATGATCTAGATAGGCTGGAACAGTGGGGCTGAAGCAAATAAACTGAAATTCAATAGAGATAAGTGCAAAGTCCTACACCTGGGCACAAAAAATCAAAGGCACAGATGTAGAATGGGAGGGACTTGGCTTGACAGCAGCACATGTGAAAGGGATCTAGGTGTTCTGGTTGATCACAAGCTCAACATGAGCAGATCTGTTCTCTCTTGCTCTGAATTGCAAGACTAGATCTAATGGGTGGAAATTACAAGGGAGTCGTTACCGGCTAGATATCAGGAGAAACTTCCTAACTGTAAGGGTGGTTGAGCAGTGGAACGGTCTGCCTTGGGAGGTGGTGGATGCTCCTTCCGTGGACATTTTCAAGCGGAGGCTGGACAATCATCTTTTGGGTATGTTGTAGATAAGTAGGGCTATCTTTTGGCTGTGCTCCTGCAGAGTGCAGGGGGTTGGACTAGATGCCTGCAAGGTCCCTTCCAACCCTAACATTCTATGATTCTATAGATACACGTGCATTCAAGACAAGATGCATCCTTCCAGTTCCCCACTTAGAGTGGGAGCTGGACTGTGACAACGACAATGCAATTAATTCATAAAACTTATTAAGGTACTGCTAAAAGGGGAAAATAGGGTTGGCAACCTCCAGGCAGTGGCTGGAGATCTCTTGCTATAACAACTGACCTCCAGGCAACAGTTCACCGGGAGAACATGGCCACTTTGGAAGGTGGATTCTAGGGCATGATACCCCACTGAAGTCCTTCCCCTCCCCAACCCCCTCCCTCTTCAGGCTCCACCCCCCAAATCTCCAGGAATTACTCAACCCATGGCTGACAACCCTACAAGAGTATTCAGTAGTGTGTAAAGGTAGGTGTAGGGGCTTGGTCTTAGAACTGGGTGCTATAAGCATTCATGTCCCTACATTCATCTATGGGATGTTGGAGGGTTTGTAGTGGTCTGATCCGGTTACACAGTGTGATCTTAAGCGTTATTCAGAGGCATTCTAGGGCATTTATGCCCCAAACCCCGCCCTCCTCGGGCTCCGCACTCAAATCTCCTGATCTTTCCCAACCTGATGGGGAAATACCTGGAGATTTTGGGGGTGGGGCCTGAGGTGGGCGGGGTTTGAGGAGGGGAAGGACTTCAGTGGGGTACAATGCCACAGAGGCCACCTTCCAAAGCGGCGATTTTCTCCAGGGGAACTGGTCTCTGTTGCCTGGAGATTAGTTCTAATAGTGGGAGATCTCCAGCCGCCACCTGGAGGCTGGCAACCCTATTGGGACCCATAAAAATTACAGACCGTGATTTACCAGGAAGAGAGACCAAAAAGTAGAGACTGTCCCTGGGAAATGGGAACAAGAACAGTTTCCACTACTAGACTGTTTTCTAGTGTGCATTTTTCGTTTCCCCCCCAAAGAGGAAGGTGAGTCCAACGTGGCTTCCTCCTTGCTCTGCGGCCTCCTTGCTCTGCGGCCTGCCTCCTGTCCTCGAGCGGAAGGGCTGTTGCTGTGGCGCCAGCTTGACCGAGCGGCTTTTCCACCAGCTGCCCCCGCTGACCTCCCTTTTTGAACTGGGGCCTCTGTGTGGTTTTAATCAGCGAAGGCGGCTACTTGGTTTCAGCGAGAGAGAGGCCCGGGGACGGTGGCTGCTTGCTGGTTCATGTCTCCCGCCTGTAATTGTTTCCTTCCTCTCTGTTGACAGGATCGGCCTGGCTCCCCTCAGAACGGAGCTGAGGCCACGTGGAAGCGGAGCTGGGCTGCAGAGGTGACCGAGAGGTCTTGAGTGAAGGAAGATGAAGAAGAGGAGGAGGACCACGACAATGAAGACCCACTGATGCTGCTCCGTTGTGGATATAATGGCTTCCAGTAGACCGCCGTGTCACCAGTCAATGGCGTGAGGAGTTGGTTGGTTGGAACTACAATAAAACCTTCAAGTACTGAGGCTTAATGAAATCTTTCCAGAAGGCAGAGATGGATCTGACAACCGTTCGGTATTGTCAAGAAAGTACTAGAAACTAAGTCCCCAAGCCTTCCCCATTCATGCGCATCTGAGTCTTCAGTTGCAGAAACCACCCAAGCGCCTTATTGCACCTTCGTGGCATATCATGGGTGGAGCAGTGTGCTCGCCCTTGGTGGAAATCTGGGGTGTACCCCCCAAGCCAGTTGCCCCCAATTCCTTGGAACTCTCCAGGTTCCCCAACGCTCGATCCCACTGTTACTGCCCTGCTTCTAATGGGCCTTCCGTTTCTCCCCTCTTGGACGCTGGAGATTGTGGTGAAAAAGTCTCCACGGCTATCTCAGCTCCAGATGTTGGCTCCTCCACACCAGAGGCTAAAGTCCAGCTGTGTGACTAGAACACAACATCTGTTGCTTGGGAACACGAATGACTCATCACTCGGCCTGGATTATTACGCTAAGTATGCTCTTGAAAAGGGGCTCAAACACTTCTCGTAGTGCTAGGGTTTTTAAAATCCTATCCTGGCTGCCTTCCAGCTTCTGGATAGGCTTCCAAATACCTTTAAAGGGATAGGGTTGCCATCTCCAGGCTGGGAAATTCCTGGAGGTTTAGGGGTGGATCCTAGGGAGGGCAGAGTGAGAGGGAGCTTGCAAGTATATGACTGAATAAAGTCCCCCCTCCAGAGTTGCCATTTCCTCCAGGGGAACTGATTTCTATAGTCTGGAGATCAGTCGTAATTCTGGGAGGGCTCCAGGCCCTGCCTGGAGCTTGGCAACCCTCCTAGGGAGCTTAACAGGCTGCTTGTTTTGATATGAACTGCGATTCACTAAAGAGGCTCTACACTGCGTGTCCCTGTCCCCAGAGGTAAACTGGGCTGCCACTGGAGACAGGGTTTTCTCTGTGGTTTTCTCTTGCAAGGTGTCTGGTCTGTTTTGGTTTCATCTAGGCACATGTATGTTAGCTCTTGGTTGACTTGCTTAACCTTTGTTCATTTTGCTCCTGAGTAGCTTTGCCTTAGTTGTCCTTTCCCCTGTTTTTTAAAGCATTTCGTTAACTCTGCTGGTAGTTTTCGTGCTACTGTCTGTTTCCATTGACTGCTTCCTCTGGTTTTAAAGATGAGTGGCACCTCAGAGACCACTTGTCTCAGAGATACCTTGTGGGAGATAGATGTGTGTAGAGATATTTGTTATACGTAGTGAAACGCACACTTCCCAAGGAAAAAAAAATACAGTATTGCTTTTTGAAGAAGGGCCGTGTTTACACCATGCTATCAATTTTATATGAGTTTCTGTTCTGGCTTCTCCACAAAAGAGTCCTTGAAACTGCCGTTTGGTGAGGAGGCTGAGAATTCTGCAAGAGGTTTTTAGGCAGTTCCCCTCAGGGATTCTCTGGGGAAAGAGGGTGGCTGCCAAACCATTCTGAGTCTGCATACGTCCCAAGAGCTACAGGCGATAGTGATGACCAATAACTTAGATAGCTTTGCAGGGGGATTAGACGGATTCATTGATGTGTCTCTCTATATTTTTATCTTACCCCTCCTCTCAGGAGCTCAGTCTGGGATGCACAGTCCTCTCCTCCCTGTTTGTCCTCAGATTAGGCAGAGCGAAAGGGATTGTCTTAAGGTCGCTCACAGGGCAATCCTAGGCAGGTCTGCTCAGAGAACCGTCTTCTGGGGTGGCTTTCTCCCTGCAAAGTGTTCTTGGGATTCAGCCATCTTTATGGCTGAGTGAGGATCTGAACCCAGGTACCCCAGATCCCAGTTCTAGCTCTGTTGTGTTCTGTGCTGTCCAGCCTCTTCTGGTTTATGGTGACCCTGTAAAGTAACGACCGCCGAAACACGCTCAGATCTTGCAGACCGAAGGCTGCGGCTGCCTTGATGGAGTCAATCCACCTCATCACTGACAGCCTTGGCAACCGTGATGGCTAAATGGAACCTCCATGCTCTGACAGAGTATAACCCCCAAATGCCAGTTTTTGGGTGCAACAATGCAAGGAAGGGCAAGGAAAGGCAACAGTGCCTTTGTGTCCATGCTTGTGGGTCATCCAAAGCACCTGGCTGGATTAGATGGACCTTTGGTCTGATCCGGCAGGTCTTATGCTCTTAAGACCCCTGGCAGTAACAAGAGTCAATACATGACAGACCTTCAACAGAGAATATTCACCAGCAAGAGTTTCTGGCCATGTTCTGAGTAGGCTTGAAATGAGATCGGTTTGCAGGCCTCGTCCAAGAAATACATGGAACCAAATTTGAGGACGCAGCCAAGAGGAGGCGTACCTGGGCAGAGGCTGTTGCAGAAGTATCCGTGACGGAGGAGACCTTTCTTTCCAAGTGATCTTGTGCCAGTCACACATGGTCTGGCTAATGTACCTCCCAAGGACAAATTAGAGGAGGACAGAAGGTTGCAAAGTGCTCGGGGTCCCCTCTGGGGAGAAAAGCAGCATTATGAATGAAACAGATAAACAGCATTCTTGGTCTGGGACACCAGTTTCCTTTGAAGGAGAGAGCACAAATATATACTTGAAGCGGCCTTACACTGACCCAGATCCTCGGTCTTCCCAGGTCATTGTTGTCTGCTTTGATTGGCCGTGGCTCCCTGTGGTCTCAGGTCCAGGACTTCCATGTCACCTCCCACCTGCTGCTCAACGTAGCTGCAGATGCTGGGGGGACAAACCTGGGACTTCCTCTGTACAAAGCAGAGACTCTACCCACCACCCCTCCCCTGCAGCGATTGGTGTTCTGATAATCTGTTTGCTTGCAAGTATGTATACTGAGCTGGTGTTTGAGGGGACACCAAGATAAACACACACTGGTGATGAAGGAAAGTGCCATCAAGCGGCAGCTGACTTATGGAGAGAGGAGGTTTGCCATTGCCTGCCTCTGCCTGCTTATTGATGTACTGTATTTCATACATTTATTAGCCCCCTATCTCCCTTGTGGAGCTGCAGTGGCTCAAGTGGTTAAGACGCTGAACTGCAGGCTGTGGAAGGTCAGTAGTTCATCAGTTCGAGACCTGAGTGGCCGCATGATAGAGTGAGCTCCCGTCTCTAGTTCTAGCTCCTGCCAACCTAGCAGTTCAAAAGCAAGAAATTGCAAGTAGATAAATAGGTACCACTTTGGTGGGAAGGTAACAGCGTTCCGTGTGCCTTGGTGTTTAGTCATGCCAGCCACATGACCACGGAAACGTCTTCGGACAGCGCTGGCTCTTTGGCTTTAAAACAGAGATGAGCACCACAGCCCTAGAGTCGGATTCAACTGGCTTTCGAGCAAGGGAACCTTTACCTTTATCTCCCTTGTGGAACTCAAGGCAGCTTACAATAGAAGTAAAACATTGCAAAAAGCACCATAAAACAACAATGACAAAACACATAAAACCACAATTTAAATTGCAGAGCAATGTAACCTGGAATTCCTTAGTGGTCAAGATCTTTTTATTTATTTATTTATTATTTCAATTTATATCCTGCCTTTCCCATAAATGGGCTCAGGGCGGCTCATAACAATAAAGACGACAATCTAGATTAATGCTTGATTTATTAATGTCAAAGGTAATGTACACAGTGGTCAAGATCCGATGAGACCGGGCTTGCCTGGGCTGTCCCAGTCAGGATAAAACAATGCTGTGCTTAACCCAAATCTATTGTCGTTCCAGGACCCTGAATTTTAAAGCCAGTTTAAGCAGCTCATTTTGCTTTGTACCATAACAGGCAAAATTAGTTTCGAAGTTTAATCCCTGGGAAGATGGGAGTGATGCAATGTAAATTTCAGATATCTGAGTTCCAACTGGTAGACAGTTTTCTGTGAGAAACCCATTCTTTCCCACCATCAAGCAATTCAGATTTTGAGTCTTCTGCATTTAATGGTAAAACCAGCCATGTACTGTGAACAGAATGGTGTGTGTGTGTGTGTGTGTGTGTGTGTGTGTGTGTGTGTGTGTGTGAGAGAGAGAGAGAGAGAGAGAGAGAGAGAGAGAGAGAGAGAGAGAGAGAGAGAACGAACACACCTTACATGGCTGCGGTGGGGGAAAAAAACAGGGAAAGGCTACATTGAGTCCTTGGAATAGAACAGCAAATTAGATATTTGGTGGAGAGTGGATGCTAATCTGAAATCCCTTATCATGTCCAGCAGGTGGCAGTATCACCAATACAATTTTTTAAATTCAGGTGGGTGGCGGTGTTGGTCTGAGGCAGCAGAACAAAGTTTCAGTCCAGTGGGGCACCTTTCAGACCAACAAAATCTAACTCTGGGTATACGCTTTCATGTGCACGCCCACTTCTTCAGATAGACTGAAACAGACATCCTCAAGCCTTTGGTAAGGTTTCAATGTATCTGAAGAAGCCGGCATGCACACGAAAGCTTATACCCAGAGTTAGATTTTCTTGGTCTGAAAGGTGCCCCCGGACTCAAACTTTGTATGATTTTTTTAAAGAACAGGATAATTGTCTATAATCCACCTCTCTTCTCCTCTTCCCTCAAAAATCCTGCCAGGCCCCCCCATGAGTTGGGTGCAACTTGTCAGTGCTTCCCACATCCCCATCTCCTTCCCTGCATGGTGAGAAATTCCAAGGGCAGTGATGCTGGGGTTGGTTCCCTTTGGGCAAAAAAGCAGCAGAAAGTGACATAATCTCTTAGATATTTCCTGTACTCACAAATCTGCAAAGGGTGCACAGACAAAGGAGCACCCCTCTGGGGCAACAGCTACCCCACATCAGATCCCTCGACAGATCCTGCCCCTTCAAAGGTGTTTCACAGGCCCTGTCCACCTTCTAAAAAGACTCAGCAGGTGCCAGGAAAGGGGCTGCTGGGTGCCCATGGGCACAACGTTGGGGACCCCTGCTTTAAGGCATAGAAACGGGCAGCTGAACCTTTCCATGGCAGGGGTGTACATAATGTCCCATTAAGCCTCTGTTAAAGGGGCAAGACACCTTTTCTCCATAGTTGGCAACCCTAGTTGATAGAACAGATTGTACTGCTTTGGACAGACCCTCGGCCTTAAACCGAGTCGCACCAGTGGTCTGTCCAGCTCAGCATTGTCTGCTTGACTGACTGAAGTTCCCCAAGACCTCAGGTAGAGAAAGGTCTTTCTTAATAGCTGCCTCCTGAGAACCAGGGACTGAAACTGGGATGTTCGGAATGCAAAACAGGTGCCTGACTGCTGAGCCGCAGCCCCTCCCTGACTTTGATGGTGGACTTTATTGTCTGATTTTGCTTTGCAACTTGCTCTGGAAGCTTCTGTGGAAAAGAGTGTCACCAGTTTCCTAAATGAATACACAGAAAGAGGAAAACTTATCTGCATTTTGCAAAACGCAAACCGTGTTGACAAGTACATTTGAAATCACATTCCTTTAAAATCCCGCTAGCCTTGTGACTCCTTAACTAGGTGCTGCCAGGTCCAGACCACTGGAGAGCTACTGTCCTTCGAAAGTGTACAGAGGACCCCAGACTACTTGGGAGTTAGGAAAACGTCATCCATCTCTCTGAAACGTTGTATTACGTTGCTATTAGATGAATTCCTTATAATATTGCAAGGGAAAGTCCATCCATCTCTCAATGAGCAGCTAGATTTAGGCTCATTTCGTTCCAGTTCTTCCTCAGGGGTAATCCTATTATCTTCAAAGGTATCAGCCTCTTGATGTTGGGAGCAAGGCAGACCTTAACTACTTCTCTACGCAGATGCAAAAGTCTTATGAATTAGGCCGACACACTGCTCTCTACAAGCTGCAAGAGGATAATATCTTCAAATTGTTATCCTGGGGAAAAAACTGGTTATTTAGAATGATAAACAACAGAAGCTAAATGGAATGTTATTTCTTTTCTTGGCTAGAGAGATGTATGGACCTTCCCTTGCAATATGATAAAGAATTAATCAAATAACTATGTAATACAGTGTTTTAAGATTTACTAAAAGTTTCTGCTATCACATCACAGTCTCTGTTGAATTCTCTGTAAGGATAACTGTGATCCCTCATGCTTGTTGTTTCTGCTTGGAAGTTAGGCCACACTGAACTCCATAGGACATACTTCTAAAGAAGCTCTCTTAGCCTTATGCTGTTAGTTGGAAAAGCCGTGGGACCAGGAGCCACTGGTCAGTTTGTTAAAGTAGGAGAGGTTTTCCAATTGACCAGGAAACTCAACCCAGACTTGCTTGTGTACTTTCAGCAACAACCCCCCTGTAGAAACTGGCAAATTTGCTTGCACAGCCTGAATACAGGGATTAAAATGTTCTCATGTCTCCAGATCAAGTGGCTGTTAAAGGCACAGTAGCAGGAGCTGGTGGGGGGGGAGTTGGCAGCTTGAAAGCAGAGTTGTGTTTGGGTGCCCCCACCTATGGATGGCCAAAGGCAAGAACTCCAGTGGGGAGGGGCTCATCAAGGCCCCTCTGCTTCTGATTGGCTGGTAAAGAAGGTCACGTGTTAGCCTTCCAGGTTTATAAAGAGCTTATTGAGGGGGTGCTTGATTCTTTCATCCGCGCAGCTTGGAGGGATGCTGGTCACCCTGCGTGAGGATGAAGCTTGCTCACTGAGGTAGTGTGTGTCTCGCTGAATTCTTCTGTTTGCTCTTAAGCTGTTTTCTTTGGCCCCCACTTCAGGTTTTGTGTTGGTACATTTGGCCTAAGAAATGGGGAGATTCATTTGTTTATAAAACTTCTGTTTCTTTCCCACCTGTAGTTGGAGGGGGTGTTATAGAAATACTTGCACTTAATGCAGTACTATGAAAGGCTTTATGTTTTGAAACTCAGCAGGCCGAAAAGAATTACAATTAGTATCTGTTGCCATCTTCTACCAGCAGGTTAAGACTTTTCCCCTCTCGTTTGGCGATCTCTCCTTCCTGCCCAGTGTTTTAATAGTTGGTTTTATGGCATTTTTGGTATGTATGTTGGCTCTTTTAAAAATTGTTTTAATGAAATGGATTTTTTGTTTCCAAACATTTTAAACCAATGACGTCCTATAGTGTTCTGTTGTAATAATAAGAAGAAAGAGAAGTCCCCGTAGAACACACTGGTTTTCCAGACTTGTTGCTGTATCCACAGTGCGGCTCATCTTATGAATCTGATCAAAATGCTGCATTCTGACACGGCACCAGATTGGACTTTAGTTGAACAAATTTCTTTTGATTTTCGGACTCTACAAGAACTAATCTGGAATCTGAAACAGGAATGACCCAAATCCTTAAATCAGAATCCCTTCCTGCAATGTACCTTGGCTGTCTGGGAGAGACACCGTAACAAATTGGCCCCTACAATACCCCCACTATCAACCTTTACAAAACAGCTCTGGTTCCCACCAGCTGCTTCAGATAACTCTTTTGCCAATTGGAAGCTTATGGGGTTAAGCAGACTAATAGATATCACCTCTAAAGGACATATCCTCACTAAAAATATCTTAGAAGACAAAGGCCGAGGTACAATTCCCTGGTACCAATATCTACAGTGTCAGCACTGTTTAAACAATAAGCCAATGCGTGATAGACTGAAAACAAATCTCACTGCGTTTGAAATATTGATCAAAAATCCTCATGCAAACTATAAGAAATACATATCACTATTATATAAAATGCTGCTATCGGCAGCCGACAGCACCCTACCCTCCTACACCACATACTGGAATAACGATTGTTCTCAACCGCTTTCCCCAGCTCAATGGGAAAAAGTATGGAGCTCTTCTATTTTGGGGGCAAAAAGCATATCCTTTTGCATTCAGTTCTTCAAAGTAATTATTAGGTGGTATTTAACCCCTCAAAAGCTGAATCATATCCAAAAAGGCGGCTCGCCATATTGCTGGAGAGGATGCCAAGAATTAAGCACTTATAGACATTGCTGGTGGGACTGTGTGATTATAAGAAAATTTTGAAAATCGGTAGTAAAACAAATTTATGATATAGCTAATTTTGAGATCCCGTTGGAAATGGAATCTTTAATACTAAACCATTGGCCAACAGCTAAATGTTGTATGCATAACTTTGAATTAATAGAAATACTTTGTGCAGCTGTCCGTGCAGTTATAGCTAGATTTTGGAAGGATGACAAAAGACCTACTGTATCTGACTGGTTTTTGAAAATTCAGGAATTTTGTATAATGGACAAGCTAGCAGATTCTATGTTACCAGGAGATACTGATTTGTGTAACTCGAATTTTGTAAGAATTTGGTTTCCAATTCTTGAGCATTTTACTTTGCATAAGAAATTTGAACACATTCTTGAAGCTATTAATGTTATGTATTAATATTCTAAAAGTTACATAAGTCACACCCTTCCTCCCTCAGCACAGGTTACTATAGGATGTACTACTGTTCCAATAACTGCTCTATGTTGTATGTCCTAATAACATGTTCGCAAAAGATGGTTGTTAATGTTTCTTCAATATGCATGAATTTGACTACTGTTATGCTTGTATTTGATTATTAAGTACAATAAAGTCAGTATTAAAATTAAAAAATATGCATTTGTTGCCGGTGGTGGTATTAATGGCTTTAATGATGTGGGGGTTTTGTTGTTGGTGGTATTAACGGTTAAAATGTGATTGTGTTATGTGTGTTTTAATTTGGTGGTTGCCATAGAAAGGCAGACAGGTGAGGCATAAATACTTGTAAAAATAAATAGCAAAGTGTAGTGTTTGTTTTGTGAAGCGGCCTTCACTTTGCATGGTAGGTTTTGGACTTCTCGCTAGCAGAATTCTGAAAGGAAAGCTGGCAAGACCTTGAGCCCAGATTTACTGGTCTGGCCTGGGGTGATAGCCTGGCCAATAGGTGCAGCAATGTTACCATGAGAATGGTTGCCAATCTCCAGGTGAGACCTGGAGATCTCCCACTTTAACAACTGATCTCCAAAAACAGAGAAAATGCCTGCTTTGCTGTGTGGACTGTATGACATTATACCTTGCCGAAGTGCCTCTCCTCCCAAGCTTGGCTCTCCTCAGACTCCACCCTTAAAACTCTAGGAATTTTCCAACCCAGAGCTGGTATTCCTTTTTTTTTTTTTTTAGTATTCTTGTGTGTGTGTGTGCACGTGCACACGTGCTTGGAAGTCATGGTTGACTTCTGGTGACCCCTAGTGGGGCTTGGACATTCTAGAGAGGCGGCTCACTATTGCCTGCCTCTGCCTCCCAGCCCTGGTATTCCTTGGTGGTCTCCTTTCCAGGTACTGGCCAGGGTCGGCCCTGCTGAGCTTCCGAGATCTGACAAGATCGGGCTTGCCGGGGCCATCCAGGCCAGGGCCCAGAGCCGGTCTTTCTGACCACTGGCCAAGCTGTTGGTCTGCCAGGGAGAGGATGGGGAGGAGATGACTGGCTCCTTGTGAGCTCACAGGCCAGTGTGGGTGGGTCCCTCCACTGAAGTCTGTGTCTCAGTCAATAGCGTCGGCAGCTCTGAGTAAGGGGAATTCCTGGGGATTTGGGGGGTGGAGTCTGGGGGGGCTCAGCAGACTATAATGCTGTAGAGTCCACCTTCCAAAGCGATGGGAAACTGTCCCCTGGAGATAATTTGTAAACCCAGGAGATCTCCAGCCACCACCTGGAGGTTGGCAACCCTACTCTATGAGTGTACTATGGGCAACCCCAAAGTACTGAAATGACTCCCAGACTTGGGGTGAGACCATCACTCTCCGTGGCTCAGAGAGGGGGAGGGGGGTGTTCTCTCCTTTAGCCCCACAGCAGTGGGACAGCATCTGCCAGAAAAGTGTGCGTCTTTCTGAAGAAGACCTTTACCTGGAACTTGGGTTACCAGGCACCCTGGCCACTGGCAGGGAATTGGGGGGTAGGGTTGCCAGATCCAGGTTGGGAAACCCCTGGAGACTTGGGGGTGGACTCTGAGGAGGACAGAGACTTCAGTGGGGGGCAAGGCCATACAGAGTCCCCCCTCCCAAGCATCCCTTTTCTCCAGGGGAACTGATCTCTGTAGTCTGGAGATGAGCTTGAATCCCAGGGGCTCCCCAGGTCCCACCTGGAGGCTGGCATCCCTATCTGAAGCTTTCTGATGTGGCAGAGGGTTGCCAACTCCATGTTGGGAAAACTCCTAGAGATTTCAGGTTAGAGCCTAGGGAGGGGAGGGGCCTCAGCAGGGCCCAGGGCCACAGAGTCCGACGTCCAAAGCAGCCATTTTCTCCAGGGAACTGATCTCTGTCACCTGGAGATAAGTTGTAATTCCAGAGATCTCCAGATCCCGCCTGGAGAATGGCAACCCTATCTGATAAGGCCTAATGTAAATATGTCCTATCAGACTGAATAGTCTGAAGTCGAGGTTGCTACACAGAGGCTCTTAATGTCAAATGTTTAGCTCCGCTTTCTAAATTGGTGTGTGGGGGATGCAACTGACTGAGAATACTGAATGCAAGGGGCTCTCCCCCTAAAATGCCAGCCAGGGTGGAACCCAAAGCCTGCACCTTTATGTCCTGAGATGGGAGTCAGAGTTTCTCTGGGAACCGGGCCAGCAACATCTGTCTGTTTTGGAATACCCCCTCAGGGTTTCTTCCTAGGCAGGCTGAGGAATGGCATTTTTCTTCCCGACTCGAATCGCTGCAGTTGTTGGCTTCCAGAAAGCTTTCCTCTAACTGTGCTAGGGGTCTTCACTTCTGTCTCGTGCCCAGCTGTGGACAGCTGCAGTAAAGCCATTTTCCTCGTGAGGAGTTGCTGTGTGAACAGGATAAGTCATGTTGAGTCAGGCTGACGATCCATCTGGTTCAGCGTCCTGCCTGCCCGGTTGGATGCCTCGGCATGATGTCAAGCAGCAGGGCATGAAGGTGCCATTACCTGCTCTGTTTGACCTTGGCAACTGATATTCACTGGTATACTGCCTCTGATAGTGGAAGCTCCATTTCATTCATTGTGGTTAGTAGGTGCTGATGGGCCTCTCCATTATCTTATTCCCTATTAAAGTCATCTAAGCGAGTGGTGCCCTGGCATGGATAGCCTAGCCTTCCCCAGTGCCCATCCCCAAATTTCCAGGAATTTTCCAACCTGGAGTTGGCAACCCTATGCTCGGTATTTCATGAACTTTATAAGACTCATGTATATTGCTGTAACTGATTTTGTGCTGGTCATGAACTGTATCAATGAATTCAAATGTGAATTCCTATACTAGGCAGGTGTGACTAGGTAGTTAGCTGCAGTGGCTGACAATTCAGGCGTCCTGCCACAACACAGCTTGAAACTAGGGCTGCCAACCTCCAGGTGGGGGCTGGAGATTTCCTGGGATTACGACTGATCTCTGGATGACAGAAATCAGTTCCACTAGAGGAGATGGCTGCTCTGGAGGGTGGACTTGGGGGCATTGTGCCCTGCTGAGGTCCCTCCCCTCTCCAAACCCCGCCTCCCCCAGGCTCCACCCCCAAAGTCGCTTGGTATTTCCTGAGTGGGAGTTGACAACCCTCGTTGTTCTGGAGCAAGGCCATATCTTAGTCCTGGGCTTGCCTTCAAGCCTCTCTGTCGTGTCAGATGTTTCTGTTTACATGCCGAAAATTCCTGTTGACTGATGTCTTGGAAACTCCTTCAATTGGGACCTGGGAGAAAGAAAGGAATGGCTGGCTTCCTGATGCGCATTCCTCATGTTGCAAAGGGATTGGCTGTCTTCAGCCTGGTGTGTGTGTATCCCTCTGGGCTGCTGGTGTGCATTTTTGTTCATAAAGCAAGAATGCACACTTGGCGTCTTCTACACACAACTCATATGGGATTTTCTGAGACAAACTCATATCTATATTAAGTGATCTTGACTTTGGACTCTAGTATACGTTACTTCTTGTGCGTTAGATTCTCAAGCCCTGAAACTGACACAATAGGGCCCCTTCTGTGATGAACCTGTCCTCAAGACTCCAGTGAGATCTTAGGCTTGAATCCTAGACCGTCTTTCTGCGTCATCCGTTCGAGAGTCAGTTCTCTACCATGGAGCATTTTGTTCTTCTGCTAGGTACTTTTGGGATCCTTGGAAGACATCTGTCAGGGGCTTCACCCAATCTCGTTTCTGCTTGATTCGGGTGGTTACCCCTCCGTAGGCTGCTCCATACGGATCTCCGTAGGGCCCTCCAAAGTCATACTCCTGGCCCCATGTCACCGGCACGTACGTGCCAGGGGCTTCCGTGGGTACGGTTGTCACAGGAGGTTTCTTGTCCTCCTTCTTTTCGTCTTCGATCGGGAGAGTGTCTTCTTCACCGCCACTCATGTTGGAGTCACGGGTTTCTGACCAGTCCCAAAAATGAAGGATTCTGAACAAACTGTCAGAGACCCTAACTTAGTCAGCCAAACACCAGGTCTTGTTCATTGAAGCAAGAATAGCATTTTATTATAGAGCTGCAATAGTAGGTTACTGAAGCAGATACATTGTTCAGAATAACGTGGTTACAAAAAGCAAGCAGTTATATCAGAAAGGGGGTGAATGGGGACCCCCCCCTTCCACCAATGAGTGCCTAGTATGCGAATGAGAACTGAAAGTTACTATACTAATGAAGTTCCCACCGTCCCCATTGTTCCCAGCCAAGCTGTAGCTTTGAAAGCGATAGGAAGCTCACAGCCTGTCTCCACCAAGGTCAGGGTGTTAAGTCTACCAGAGATAGAGCCTGCAGAGCTCGCCCTCCGCATTCCATTTGAACACTCCAGGTGCATAAATCAACACCCCACGATCCCAACTTCCCGCCCTACACACCACAATGCAACACAAGGCCCATCCTCCCACCCTACTCCATCCATCATGGCAGGACTACCTGACATGCAGCCCTCTCGAAAATAAATCTACCCCTTCGGTTTGTGGGGGTACAGCTTATGAAAAGCCCGGACCATTCTGGGGGCCAGAACATTTTCTGCCCGCACCCATTCCCTCTGTTCAGGCCCGAAATCAATCCATTCAACCAGATAAAACAAGCGATTACGAGAAATTTTAGAGTCCAGTATTTGTGAAACTTCATAGTGAGGTTCCCCCCCCACCATCAGCGGAGGCGGGGCGGGCTGTCACGGTCTCCATTTGTTCTCCTCAGGCGCTCGGCGTAGAAGCCTTACATGAAAGACAGGATGAACAGACTTTAGAGATTTAGGCAAGGCAAGTTCCACAGTCACATTGTTAATTACTCTCACAATCTCAAAAGGTCCAACAAATTTCCACCCGAGTTTGCGGCTCGGTTGAATACCACGTAAATTCTGTGTGGACAAATAAGCAAACTCCCCACACTTAGGAACCCAGGACAGGTTACGTTTCTTGTCAGCCTGGGTCTTATAGGCCTCCTTTGCATCCTCCAGGGTCTTGGCTAAAGACGACCACGCCGCTTGCAGTTGTTTGCACCAGTCACCAGCATCTCCCGCCGGGAGGTTGGGAGAACTTAAAAACGGTAAAGGCGGGGCGTCATATCCATGGACTGCCTTAAAGGGAGACATACTGGTAGAAGAGTGCTGAGTATTATTATAACAGAACTCAGCCAAAGGCAAAAGGGAGTGCCAATTGTCCTGCTGAAAGTTTGTAAAACACCTTAAGTACTGCTCAAGGGTTTGGTTCACACGTTCAGTCTGCCCATCGGTTTCTGGGTGGTACGCACTGCTGACCGCCCGCTCCACCCCAAGCAGTGACATCAGTTCACCCCAGAAATGAGAAACAAATTGTACCCCCTATCCGAGATTACTTTAGCAGGTAAAGTGTGGAGTCTCACTACGTGTTGCAAGAACGCCGAGGCTAGTTTCTTGGCTGAGGGGATTGAGGCAAACGGAACGAAATGGGCTTGCTTAGTAAACAGATCCACTATTACCCATATGACAGTATTCCCCCCACTGGGGGGCAAGTCAGTAATAAAGTCCATTGAGATCACTTCCCATGGACGAGCCGGCGTGGGGAGGGGTTGTAGAGCTCCTGGGGGTTTACCGGGTCTGGGCTTGCTCATCAAGCACGTTTGGCAACCAGAAGTGAATAACGAAATGTCCTTTCGTAGCCCAGGCCACCAGAATTGTCTCTGCAAGAGCTGGAGGGATTTTACAAACCCCGTGTGCCCCGCCAGTTTCGAGCCGTGCGCCCAGCCCATCACCTCCCCCCGAAGGGAGCTGGGAACAAACAGTTTACCATTCTTCTTCCAGCAGCCATGCGCATCTTGAGTGACTCCTTCCTCCCCCTTACCTCCTCCCTATCAGCGTCAGACATAGCTGTAGAGAATTTCGCTACCCAGTCATTAGAGGGAGGGGTCGGGGACGGAGGGGAACGTTTGGCTCGTTTCCGAGTGGTTACTGCTCCTCCCAACTGGGAAGGCGTAAAAACAGAGTCACGAATCTCCTCCCTCTTGCTGTCATGCTGTGGGAGGCGTGACAGTGCGTCAGCAAGCGAGTTAGATTTCCCAGGGAAGTGGTGTAGAGTGAAATTGAACTTGGAGAAGAAATCAGCCCAACGCAGCTGTTTGGCGTTCAAGGAACGAGGGGAGCGGAGAAGCTCGAGGTTTTTATGATCAGTCCACTCCTCGAAGGGAACCCGCGCCCCCTCAAGCCAATGGCGCCAGGTCGCCAACGCTAAGCGGATCGATCCCGCTTCTTTCTCCCACACTGACCAATTCCGTTCAGTATCATTAAACTTTCTGGAAACATAGGCAAGGGGGTGCAGTTTACCATCATCCCCCTCTTGGAGGATCGCCCCTCCCATAGCAACGTCAGAAGCGTCTACTTGCACAATGAATTTCTTAAGTTCATTTGGATGAGCCAACACAGGCTCCGACGTAAAAAGGGCTTTTAACTGGTCAAACGCACGTTGGCATTCCGGAGACCAGTCTAACTTGGCTCCGGGTCGAGTGCAGTCTGGTGACTTCCCTTTCGTTTTAAGCAGATCAGTTAAGGGGAGAGCCACTTGAGCAAAGTTCGAGAGAAATGATCTGTAAAAGTTCGCGAATCCGAGGAACCCTTGGAGTTGCCTCCGAGTCTTGGGTGGCTCCCATCCCACCACATCTTTTATTTTGTCAGGGTCCATCTCAATCCCCCTTTGCGATATGCGGTAGCCCAGGAAAGGGATCTCTGACTTGTGAAATTCACATTTAGACAGCTTAGCAAAGAGCTTATGCTTGTGCAACGTTTGTAAAACTTCTCGCACAAGTTTCACCTGGGATTTTAGGTCAGGAGAATACAGAAGTATGTCATCAAGGTAAACAAGGACCCCCTTGAATAAGTACTTGTGGAGCACCTCATTGATTAAGTTCATGAAGACCCCGGCGCTCCCTGAAGACCGAACGGCATGACTAAGTATTCAAATTGACCCAGGGGGTATTAAACGCCGTTTTGAATTCATCCCCCTCCCTTATTCGCACCCTGAAGTAGGCATCTCTGAGGTCTAGCTTCGAGAATACCTTCCCCCAGCCACCGCAGCCAACAAGTCTTTGATCAGGGGCATGGGATAAGCGTTCATGTTAGAGACTGCATTCAAGCCTCGATAGTCAGTGCACAACCGCAACCCCCGTCCTTTTTCCGGAAAAGAATGGGAGCTGAGAATGGGGAGGAGGCAGGTCTTATAAACCCCCTGCTTAAGTTCTTGTCGATAAATTTCCTCAATTCTACCTTTTCCGAAGGGCTCATGGAATATAACTTCCCTTTAGGCAACTTTTGATTCGGCAAAATTTCAATAGCACAGTCAGAGTTCCTATGGGGGGGTAGTTCATCGGCTTCCTCTTCCCCAAAGACGGAAGCCAAATCGCGGTACTCTGATGGAATCATCTCTAGTTCTGCTTCCGCCACCCCCGCCGTCACCAAGGACTCCCCCCCATCGGGACACCCCACTCATGTTTCCACAAGTGGGACTGGCATTTCTTGGCAATGAAATTCACTTCCCCCCCCCATAAGACATGTGGATCATGATCGAAGAACCACGCGCTTCCGAGTACTAGGGGAAACCGGGCAGAAGGGGTAACGACGAAGGGCCTCTCCTCCCAGTGGTGCCCAATCCCCACACGCAAGGGAACAGTCTCATATTTGCAAGGCTCTTTCATTGTAGAGCCATCCATTTGCGTGAAAATCAGGGGATCGGTCAATTTAACTACCTTCGCCCCCAGTCCCGTTACCAGTGTGGGGTTGATGAGGTCTCTCCCACACCCAGAGTCAATGAGAGCTCGCACCCTCACATGGGTCAGTAGACCCGGGTCCATCAAAGTCACTGTGAGGAAGAAAAGAGAGGGAGGTCTGCTCACCGGGATCTGCGCTTGAGAGTCCGGGACCTGCTGTTCAGCGCTATTTACAGCAGGTCCGTCTCGTTTCCCGGCTGCACGGTCTCGCCATCCGACGAATCCGATGCCTCACTGAGTGGCTTGGCTTTCAAGGCCCTCGCCCCTCTCGGTTTCGCCACCAGCTTTGGGGTGGAAGTGTCAAACTTCTTCTTGATTCCCTTGGCGGCCCCGGTCGATGTGGGGGAGCCTGGGCAGCTCGCCACGAAGTGGCCCCTTCCCCGCATTTCAGGCAGAGACCTTGCTTCATCCTAAGCTCTCTCGTGCCGTCCTTGGGTTTCGGGTTCGGTGGTGGGTTCTTCCCTCGCGGAGCTGGCGTAGGGCCCGACTGACCCCTTTATTCATCGCTGCTGCATCATCCAGTTTGATGGTTTTCAAGCGGTTTTCCATGGTGATGGCAGCTTGTATCCAGCCTGTTAACGTGTCTGGATCTTGGGTCTTGGTGACTGAATGGCGAATCTCTGCGTTGAGTCCCAATTTGTAGTGGTCTGCTAGGACCCCGTCTTGCCACCCGCGAGTTTTGGCTGCACACCTGCGAAATTCAGCCGTGTAGTCTCTCACCGACTTGGCGCCTTGCTTGAGGGCACGTATGGCTGCTCTGGCCATCTTATTGGCGTTCACATCTTCGAATTGTTCCTTCATGGCCCACATGAAAGTATCGATTTCCCTCAGCTCACGCCCGTCAGCCTGGTGGAGTCCCACATACCAGTCAGCCGCTGCATCTTTCAGGTGCGAGGCTATGACATCCACCATTCGGTCTTCGCATTGAAACAGGTGGCCCCAGGTTTCGATGAATCTTTCGGCCCGCACCAGGAAGAAAGAAAACTTCTCGGGGTTCCCATCAAAATCCGCATCAAGGAGTTCTGCTGGTTTCGGTGGCAGGAACCCCCATGGTCGGGGGGTGGCTGCCCCGGCGGTCCCTGCGGTCCCGGCCCCGCGGGCTGAGCGGGGGTTGGACCGGCACATTCTGTTGGTCTGGAACCGGCGTCTGTCGCTGGTCTTGAGGGGGTTGGTCGGGTGGTTCCTCCCGCCGTTGCCGCTCTCGCTCCTCTCGGATGCCCTCTGCGATCATCTGGGGGATGCGGGCGAGGGATTCATCTAGGAGGCGAACCAGGCGATCTTGGCTCGGCTCACCACTCCACCTCCGTCTCACCACGGCGCTTTCCAGGTCCCCGGAGTCTCAGCAGGTGTCTTCCAGCCCCTCGGCCGTGGTCAGTCTGCGGACCGACCTCTCGGTGTGGCTCGCTCGCACCGAAGATCTCGGAGTCGTAAACCACGTCTCATGGGTTTCTGCCAGGGGCTTCACCCAATCTCGTTTCTGCTTGATTCGGGTGGTTACCCCTCCGTAGGCTGCTCCATACGGATCTCCGTAGGGCCCTCCAAAGTCGTACTCCTGGCCCCGTGTTACCGGCACGTACGTGCCAGGGGCTTCCGTGGGTACGGTTGTCACAGGAGGTTTCTTGTCCTCCTTCTTTTCGTCTTTGATCGGGAGAGTGTCTTCTTCACCGCCACTCATGTTGGAGCCGCGGGTTTCCAACCAGTCCCAAAAATGAAGGATTCTGAACAAACTGTCAGAGACCCTAACTTAGTCAGCCAAACACCAGGTCTTGTTCATTGAAGCAAGAATAGCATTTTATTATAGAGCTGCAATAGTAGGTTACTGAAGCAGATACATTGTTCAGAATAACGTGGTTACAAAAAGCAAGCAGTTATACCAGAAAGGGGGTGAATGGGGACCCCCCTTCCACCAATGAGTGCCTAGTATGCGAATGAGAACTGAAAGTTACTATACTAATGAAGTTCCCACCGCCCCCATTGTTCCCAGCCAAGCTGTAGCTTTGAAAGCGATAGGAAGCTCACAGCCTGTCTCCACCAAGGTCAGGGTGTTAAGTCTACCAGAGATAGAGCCTGCAGAGCTCGCCCTCCTCATTCCATTTGAACACTCCAGGTGCATAAATCAACACCCCACGATCCCAACTTCCCGCCCTACACACCACAATGCAACACAAGGCCCATCCTCCCACCCTACTCCATCCATCATGGCAGGACTACCTGACAACATCATTCTTACATGAGCAGAAGCAGGGGCATAGACTTCTCAGTCCCCCCCCCCCGGGGGGGGCAGCACAAAGCTGGTCCTGGTCCAGGCCCAGTAATGCAGATTAATATATAATAATATATTAATAGTAGTATAGATTACTATCTATATGAAATTATTTAAAGAAGGCATTATTTATATTCTAAAACGTGTTAAATATATTTTTAAATGCCATCAACAATTAACAATTAACCATGTGGTTTGAAAAGAATATACATTTTTTCACTCGTAATACTCTGAACCTCAGTCAAAGAAAGGGGACTCTGTAAGAGGAGACGAAAGAAGTCATGAAATCCTTTACTGAGACAACTTGACTGAATATTTCATTTGTGTATGAAAGGAAACTCTTCCTCCTCCACTCCCTTTTCATCATAATTTAGGCTAAAGTGTGTGATCTCCTGATGGCACCTGGGTTTTGGCCACTGTGTGATGGGATGGGCCATTGGCCTGATCCAGCACAGCTTATGTGGTTGTGACCGGCCCTCGGTCACAGAACCCTGACCTGAAAATATGGGAGCAGTTGTTTGGTTGAAGGAGAGTCCAGGACAGCAGAATTGCCTCATTTTCCATATCTGGTGAACCAGCTTTCTCCTTCCCTCCTGTGTACAGATGTGTGCATGTGCACACACACACACACACACTCAAATGGCTTTTTCTCTAAAGCTGCAAGTCTCAGGAAACTAAAATCACCTTAATTTCCAGCATTTAAGTCACAGGCCTCTTCCCCCTCCCCCAACACATATGGCTGAAGCCAGAACTATTCCCATTTCTTCCATTTCTTTTTCTCGAATGCTGCAAGTCCCAAGATACCAAAATCCCCTTAACTTCCAGCACGTTGCCTGTCATGGTGACTGACAGGTCGAGAGTCGGGGTTTTATGCAGAGCTTCCAAAGAGCCCAAAGAAAAACAAGGTGAGGCAGCAGAGGAGTGGCTCCCATGTGGCGGGTAAATGTCCCAAAGTCCCAGAGAAAGAGAAACTGAGTTGGCAGCCTCTGTGCAAGTGGAGAGGATGACAGTCTATGGCTGGTGGAGCAGCACCACAGAACGCCAAAGAAACAAGAAGGTCCAGGAATTCAGGGTGAGTCCAGGAGGAGAGTCTGTGGATTTCCTGGCTCCGACTCAGTTAAGGGGGGGACGGGCTTCCCAGAAAGGTGACAAAAAGAGCTGGCAGGGTAGAAAATGGCTGCTTTGGAAGGTGCACTGTATGGTATCATTCTCTGTGGAGGTCTCTCCCCTCCCCTCCCCAAATCCCACCGTCCCCAAGCTCCACCCCCAAATCTTCAGGTATTTCCCAAACCAGAACTGGCAACCCAAACTGGATCCCAAAATCCTAGAGGGGAGCAACTTTGAATAACCTTGCTCAATCCACTTCTTTTGTTACACACAGTGAAAAACTGACTGAAACAAGCATGGCAAACATGTATAAAGCACATTGTTAGTTGCATCATATTTATTTTTACAGAAGAAGAAGAGATTGGATTTATACCCTGCCCTTCACTACCCAAGGGAGTCTCAGAGTGGCTTACAAACTCCTTTCCCTTCCCCTCCCCACAACAGTCACCCTGTGAGGTAGGTGGGACTGAGAGAGCTCTGACAGAAATGGCTCTTTTTCAAGGACAGCTGTGCCAGAACTATGGCTTGCCCAAGGTCATCCAGCCAGGTGCAAGTGGAGGAGTGGGGAATCAAACCCGGTTCTCCCAGATTAGAGTCTGCACACTTAACCACTACACCAAACTGGCTCTCATAATACCGAAACATATATAATTTTAATTTTTAAGAAATGACATTGAAATCCAAGTGTGCCAGAGTTCATCAGCCAAGCACACCTGGAATTGGAACATGCGAACAGTTCTACTTAGGCCCCCTGGAGAATTCAGGCTGGCAGGTGGGAGTCTGCCTCAGATCACTGTAGGAGAGGGAACACTTCTCCATAAGAGAACCAGCCCGGTCCACTCGTCACTCTCTCCTCTGGAACACGTCTCCTCCTCTCTTGTTGCCCTCGATCTGCAAGCTTGCCTTGCTCTGGTGGAGAAACAGAGTGTAGGACTTAAAGGCCAGTCTGAGAACTTGGGGGCAAGTGATGCACTCTGTATTCTTGGTGCCTGGGGGGGGGTGCAACAGTGGGAGGGCTTCTGGTGCCCTGGCCCCACTTGCGGACCTCCTGATGGCACCTGGTATATTTTGGCCACTGTGTGACAGAGTGTTGGACTGGATGGGCCATTGGCCTGGTCCAACATTGGCTTCTCTTATGTTCTTATGTAACTCAGGGCCATTTTTACCTCAGCCTGCTGGGTGATCCTTTCACTCGCATTCCCACTCCCTGAAAGAGTACACAATGAGCTGTATGTGTGGCACATCAAAATACATTAGTTCAGGGCTCTTTTTGTAGCAGGAACTCCTTTGCATATTAGGCGACACACCCCTAATGTAGCCAATCCTCCAAGAGCTTACAGAGCTCTTCTTGCAGGGGCTACTGTAAGCTCTTGGAGGTTTGGCTACATTAGGGGTGTGTCACCTAATATGTAAAGGAGTTCCTGCTACAAAAAGAGCCCTGCATTAGTTCCTGATTGATGGGTTGCAACTCACCTGCCTGGGAAGTGAGGCCCACCGAAAGCAGTGCATGGGATTGCACCATAAGTGTTCTTCCCAGCAAATGAGTCACCCCTCGGTGTATTATTTTAATTTTAATTATTTACATTATTCATAGTCTGACCTTCTTGCTTGGGCTCAAGGTGGATTACAAAGAGTGAGTCAATGCAATCAACAAGGTGAGACATTCAATAAACAATGCAATGCCATTTTGGCAGTCTCTGGAATCCTAACATTAAAATGGCAGCTGAGCCACATGGACCTTCTGCAAACCGCTGAACTTAAGAATCACTTAGGATCGATCCATCTGAAGGACCGGGTGCGATCCACACAGGACAGGCTCTAAGAAACTGCCCAGTTCATGCCCAGTTGGCAGGATCAAATTAGAGAATCACAAAGAGAAAACCACACAAATTTGCAAGGAAATGAGTGTTGCTATGCAGCTAGATTAGGGCACCGGCGAAAATACCCCCTTTTTTCAATTTAGTGGCCCAAGACTAAATAAGTTTTCCATAACTTCTGCCAGAGGACTCCTCTCCCACTACGAATTGCAGCCCTGTGCAAAGTGTGGTGGAGTGGCAGCCGACTTTGCACAGGCACATGCACACACATATTGCCAACAATCACAGCTTGCATGTGGGTTCTAATGTGCATTCTGTACACTCAACACATTCCCCCATATTATGGAATCGTGTGACTCTTTCCCATTTTTCAAAGTGGCTGATAACACAGCAGAGAATCCCCTAGTGCTCTGCAAAATGGAAAATGGGGCTTCACAGCGGCTTGTCAGTTGCAGAAAAAGTCTCATCAGTTTCAACAGCGGGTTTCCCCCCTTTGCCTATGTTCCTTTCTGTTCGCTTTCATTCAGGGAACTAATGCTAAAATGTATGCACAAAACATGAACCACAAGGATTTAAATGGAAGGTGCTTGCTGGATGTTACTGTGCAGCTGTGATGGGCAATTGCATATTTTTTTTTTAAAAAAAAATCTTTGGATGCCACTGCCCACACATCACAAGTTCGAAACATGAATTTTTAAAATTGTAGTTGCAAAAAATTCACTAGTGAAAAAAGAATGGTCTGTAAGGCAGGCACAGAATCTGAAGTCAAGATTAAAGGCTTACTGCTCTGAAAATCTGCAGTAAGATGTCCGTGCATAATGGGCCATTGTCAGCATGGGCAAACAACATGAATGTATCATTCCTGTCCTTCCAAGCTCCCATTCTGTTTCTCTGAAAGAATCCAATACAGTCCTTGGTTTGGATCCCACAGGTCTGTTATGCAGATGGTGGGATCTGTCAGGCTCAGTATGCATTTTATGGTTTGCCTACCACAGAGGAAGGAGGAGGGGGAAAGGGCTGTGAAAACTGAAATGCTTTTGCTTTCCTAAATGCTTTGATGTACCAGACACTGTGTCACAGAGACTTGTTGTTTTGCTTTATTTCTGTAGAGGGGTACGTGCTTAGTTGGGGGGGGGTAGTTGACTGTTATTTCTGGTGGGCAAATGCTGTGGGGTGATTGGGTCCTGATCTTTAGTGCCTTTGCTTGAACACAATATATCTGCGGTGACAAGAGAGGAAGTCCTCTGACTGATGGACAATTTAAAAACTAATAAATCACCAGGCCCGGATGGCATTCATCCGAGAGTTCTGAAAGAACTCAAATGTGAACTTGTGGATCTCCTGACAAAAATATGTAATCTTTCTTTAAAATCTGCCTCCATTCCTGAGGACTGGAAGGTAGCTAATGTCACTCCCATCTTTAAAAAGGGCTCCAGGGGAGATCCGGGAAATTACAGGCCGGTCAGTCTGACATCGATACCGGGTAAGTTGGTGGAAACTGTTATTAAGGAAAGAATTAGTAGGCACATTGATGAACAAAAACTATTGAGGCAGACTCAGCATGGGTTCTGTAAGGGAAGATCTTGTCTCACTAACCTGTTAGTGTTTTTTGAGGAGTGAACAAACATGTGGACAAGGGGGACCCAATAGATATTATTTACCTTGACTTCCGGAAAGCTTTTGATACAGTTCCTCATCAAAGGCTCCTAAGTAAGCTCAATGGTCATGGGATAAAAGGACAAGTCCTCTTGTGGATCAAAAACTGGCTTGTAAATAGAAAACAGAGAGTGAGTATAAATGGGAAACTTTCTCAGTGGTGGGTGGTAAGCAGTGGGGTACCACAGGGATCAGTACTCGGTCCGATGCTTTTTAACTTGTTTATTAATGATTTGGAATTGGGAGTAAGCAGTGAAGTGGCTAAATTTACAGATGACACGAAGTTGTTCAGGGTGGTGAAAACCAGGGAGGAGTGTGAGGCACTCCAAAGGGATCTGTTGAGGATGGGTGAGTGGGCGTCAACATGGCAAATGGGGTTCAATGTGGCCAAGTGCAAAGTGATGCACATTGGAGCCAAAAATCCTAAATATAAATACACGTTGATGGGGTCTGAACTGGCAGAGATGGACCAAGAGAGAGATCTTGGAGTCGTAGTGGATAACTCGATGAAAATGTCTAGACAGTGTGTAGCTGCAATAAAGAAGGCCAATGCTATGCTGGGGATTATTAGGAATGGATTTGAAAACAAATCAGCCAGTATCATCATGCCCCTGTATAAATCATTGGTGCGACCTCATTTGGAATACTGTGTACAGTTCTGGTCACCACATCTCAAAAAGGATATTATAGCATTGGAAAAAGTGCAAAGAAGGGCAACTAGAATGATAAAAGGGTTGGAACACCTTCCCTATGAAGAAAGGTTAAAATGCTTGGGGCTCTTTAGCTTGGAGAAACGACGGCTGAGGGGTGACATGATCGAGGTTTATAAGATTATTAATGGGATTGAGCAGGTTGAGAAAGAAGTACTTTTCTCCCTTTCTCACAATACAAGAACTCGTGGGCACTCCATGAAATTGCTGAGCAGTCGGGTTAGAACAGATAAAAGGAAATACTTTTTCACCCAAAGAGTGATTAACATATGGAATTCACTGCCACAGGAGGAGGTGGCAGCTGCAAGCATGGACAGTTTCAAGAGGGAATTAGATAAACATATGGAGCAGAAGTCCATCAGTGGCTATTAGCCACAGGGTATAGATGGGAACTCTCAGTCTGGGGCAGGTGATGCACTCTATCCTTGGTGCTGGAGGGGGCAGCAGTGGGAGGGCTTCTAGTGTCCTGGCCCCACTGCTGGACCTCCTGATGGCACCTGGTATATTTTGGCCGCTGTGTGACAGAGTGTTGGACTAGATGGCTTCTCTTATGTTCTTATGTTCTTATCTGCAATCTCCACGCTTTCACCTTCAGTCCTAACAAAGCTTGTGTTCAGTATGGTATCTATCAACGTCTCAATGAACTAAACTTTCTTCGAAGTGAGTTGTGTTGAGAACTGATTTAATCAGGCTTCTGTCAGGATTGTCCTCCAGCACAGGGCTCCTTCTTTTGATGGAAAAGGGGGAAGGCTCCTTTTGCCAGTGAAAAGCAAGATCCAACCCCGTGAAACTAGAAGCTAGTGTTATAATAAAAATATGCAGGAAAATCAATGCCTTGTGCATAATGCCACAGCCCAGTATGTTTAGATACACCAGAAACAAGAGCTGCAGTGGTCCCCAGTCTTTCCGAGTCTTTGGAATTTTGAGTGGGTGTGGGGAGTGCCACCCCAAAATGGCCACCCCAGGAGGTGGACCCAAATCCAAAATGGCTGCTGCCTGAGGTGAAGCCAAACTAGAATAGCTCCCTCCTCACACCGCCTGGGAAGAAGAAAAACTTGACGGGGGAATGGATCCACACACCGTGTCAGGAAAGCCCAGGTGCTTACCAGTCTCCTCATTTTATTTTATTTTATTTTTATTTTATTTATTTTATTGATACCCCACCCTCCCCGCCGAGGCAGGCTCAGGGTGGCTTACATAAAATGACACACAAATAACAGTTAAGATCCACATAAAATCATCCCAAAACAGTTCATTTAAAACAATCCAATATCATTAGGTGCTAGCAATGACTGGTTAGATACTTAGTGATGGCGTACTGTATGAGTGCAAGTAAATATCACTAAATGATCTTCCTAATACGAGCGGCGGCAGAGGCTGGAGATTTCCCAGTGGAAACCCTTTCACTTGAATGAAGGCAGCCAGTGACCAGCCCCGCCTTACAATGGCCCCACCCAGGAGCCCAAAAGCCCAGTAGGGGACAAGGGAAGCGGCAGCGGTGGGGGCCTTGATGTTGTGAGTTCACGGATCATCAAAATGCTACTTGATGGAGTTATCCAAGGTGCTAAAATAGGTCAGTTTACGAAGTTGATATATTTACTGGATGCCTATGAAACACAACAGGAGAATTCTTCAGTGGATGGATAATTGGAGGGGGTTTTAAGATAAAGAAGCACTTCATTATTTAATTGCTTTGTTTTTTCATCAGATTAACCCTCCTCTTGTAGACCTGGCTTAGCGGAGGCAGATGCTAGTCAAAGAAACAAGCTACATTTGATTTGTCTTAAAATGTATTTTATCATTGTTAACCAATTTGGTTTTAGACCAACTGAAGCTGGTTTTCAAAGGCAGCCCCAGATAAAGCACATTACAATAGTCCAAACACGGCTTCAAATCATGAATGAATGAAAGGAACAATCATTGCTCATTTCAGAGAGCCAGTTTGGTGTAATGGTTAAGAGCGTGGACTCTAATCTCAGAAAACCAGGTTTGGTTCCCCGCTCTTCCACATGCAGCTGCTGACATGATCTTGGGTCAGTCACAAGTTCTCTCAGAGCTGTTCTCTCACAAACAGTTCTCAAAAGAGCTCTCTCAGCACCACCTACCTCACAGAGAGGAGGAATAGGGAAAGGAGATTGTAGCTGCTCTGAAACTCCTCTGGGTAGTGAAGGGCGGGGTATAAATCCAATCTCCTCCTCCTCCTCCTCCTATAATTTCAATAGACTTCTCTTTCTTACCTGCCATGGCTCTATATTCTGAAAGTCTACTCTATTTTCTTTGGCCTTCACTCTGCATTAGGTGTGGAAGCAACCATAGTATGGAAGGCATGTGCCACAGCATAGAGTTGTCAGCCAAGGAGGTCTCAGCAGACACGTCTTCTGGCCAAGCTGGAGGGATGCCCTCTGACCTTTCCCTCTGGTTGCATCTTCTCCAGGTCTTCCTTGATCAAGTAAGGCGGGAAGTGAAGCAATCCAATATGTCTGACCAAAAACGCTCCATTAGAGCATTATCTTGAATCAGGAATTGATTCATGACTATGGACTTCTTGTTGGCTTGGACTGTAAAGGCCAGTTCTCCATGGAAGCCTTTGATATCTGAGTAGACAAAAGACAGGCTTCAACTGAAGCCCCACAGAGCTGTTGTGACCCAGGCTTTCCCTACAGAGATGCCACTTTCTTCTTCTACTTGCATTGGCCAGAGTGGCAGCAAATGCATTGAATCGGAGTCCCCATAATAAATGAGCCCGTTGGCTTTCCTCTGTGTAAGATGGGCCAAGAGGAGGAGCAAGTGTTCTTGGGACACCTGGCAACGGAGTCAGAGTGTAGCTTCAGAATCCTTTGAGTGAAAACATGTGAATATTCCTCCCAGAGACAACCCTCTTCATGGTTCTCACCCATCTATCGCCTCTGTCATCATGGGGGGCAATGAGGCCGACCCAAGGCCAGCTGAAATGGCAGAGCAACTTGACTATCCCCATACATTGTGGGGCTTCTTTGGGGGTCATCAGGTAGGAGGAATGGTTTGATCACTTAGAATATGGCTGAGAAAACCATAAGTGAGCTAATTTAGCGTTGGAAATTGAAAGTATGTAAAGTTTCATCTGTTTATTTACCTTGTGAATTCTCTGCCTTGCCCCCTGAGGTGGGCAACTGACACTGTTCTCCTCCCTTCCATTTTATGCTCTCAACAACCCTGTGAGGTTGACGCGCAAGACTGCGTAAGCAAGGTGTAGCCACCTAGAGCCACCAGGATTGTGCAGCAACTCCAGCACTTTAGCAAAGTAACTGCTATATAGCACCACACAGAGTCAGAGCTGTGGAAAACTATATACAGTGTTTATTCACAAGATATACCAACAAACTGCTCCGCCAGACACACACTTTGAGAGAAGAAGAACTGTACAGTACAAGACATTTACATTTATACATATGACAACCAATCAGCATCATGCTGAGTCATTGCTCACTGACCTCATACCTGGGCCGGTCTGAACAGGTCAGGACTTGTTCCAAGCAGCTTGCCAGCTGTCAGTTAGATCATGCTGATCTAGCTGCTGGATATTAACAACCAACACTCCCCCTTAATATACAGCAAAGTTAGATCAGATGTAATTGCTTCCTAAGGGTCAGGAATTTGGTTTCATCAATACTTTTCGTAAACATATCAGCAATGTTTTCTTTTGAAGAACACTGTTGCAAACTAACAAGTTTCCTCTGAACAGTATCTCTCACATTTTGATATCTGATGTTTATATGCCTGGACCTAGGCTTAATCCCTTGGGAATCAGCTATCTGTGTTGCAGCCGCATTATCACACATTACAGTCATTGGCATATTACATTTTACATCAAAGTCATCCAATAATTGTTTTAGCCACTCCAATTGAATAACACATTCGTTAATGGCTGCAATTCCAGATTCACATGTATTAGTGGAAATAAAATATTGTTTCACTGATTTCCACATAACCAAGGATCCATTTACAAATATGACATAGCCAGTAGTAGACTTGGCATCACTGTTTGTACCCCAGTTGGAGTCACTGTAGGCCAGAACCTGTTGAGAATGGTTCCCTTCCAGTACCAACTTGAATTTGGATGTGCCCCTTAAGTATTTTAAGACTCTTTTGGCAGCATTCCAATCTCTTACATAGGGCTTTGAACTCTTTTGGCACAGTAAATGGACTGCATTGCTAATATCAGGGCGAGACCATGTGGCAAGATAGGTCAATAATGAACCCACAAGCGATTGGTACAATTGTTTTTGCTCAAACAGCTTATCATCTGGCTCCCTAACATAGCCAGTAGACATAGGCGTTGAGACAGGATTTGCATTAGCCATCTTATATTTTTCTAACAAGGCTTTAATTTTGTTTTCCTGGCTAATGGCAAAGTAGCCCTTTTCATTTCTGGTAATCTCCATACCCAAATAGTACTTGATTTCACCCAGATTTTTCATTTTAAAGTGCTGTTTTGTAGTTTCCTCGAACCAAACCACCTGTACATTTTGTTTGTACATAAAGCAGATATCGTCCACAAACACCATTAGATAGCATTTATCTCCATTAATTGTCTTGTGGAACATGCATGGGTCAGCAATGCTTTGTTTAAACCCCATGTTGGTTAAAGTACCAGTGAGACATAAATGCCCACTCTGTTTCAAACCGTATAATCCCTTTTTCAACCTCAATACCAGGTTGGGATTTGTACTTTCAAAACCAGGTATTTGTTTCATGTATAGTTGCTCATCCAGAGCTGCATTCAGATATGCAGTTGTGAAGTCAAAATGCTGAACCTTCAACCCTTCTGCACCTGCCTTTGACAATGCTACATTCAAAGTATTACTTTTTACTGTAGGAGCAAATGTTTCATCATAGTCCACCCCTAACTCTTGAATATACCCCTGTGCTATTAATCTAGCCTTCCTCTGTGGCATTTCACCTTGCACAGGTTTCAGTTTGTACAACCATCTGCACCCTATGACCTTTTTCCCCTCAGGCAACTCAGACAGTTCAAACACTTCATTTGTGCATAGAGAATCATACTCCACTTGCATTGCTTTTAGCCATGCTTGCTTTTCAGTTTCCTGCATCATAGTTACATCATTGTAACACGTAGGTTCTTTTACACACACAAAATTTGCCACTTGTGTATCATACCCATATCTTTGTGGCGGAACACCTTTTGTACTTCTCTCAGACCTCCTGGGTGTGGTGCTTTCTGTTTTAACACCACCTGTTACACTAGGCTGAGAAGAACTTGCCTCTGGAACCTCAGAACTTACATCAGTATCTGTTTCACCAGTAACAGGCAACACTGTTTGTTCAGGTAGAGAGTTTGCATGAATATTGTGCCAATTCTTGCCCTCAGAAAAATTGGCAGACCTGCTGAAAGTGATTTGATGATGGTCATTAGAGAACCTGTAGGTTTTCATACCTGATTGATATCCCAAAAGAGCATTTGCTTTGATCTGGGACCACCTTTTCTGCGCTGATCTACAGGTATGTTAACCCACGCTTTAGACCCAAACACACGCAGATAATTCAATTTTGGCATTTTTCCATGAAGTAAATAGAAAGGTATGCTATTCAAAATTCTTGACCAAGTCCTATTTGATACATACACTGCACATTTCAAACCTTCAGCCCAAAATGACTTTGGTAACTGAGCATCAGCCAACATTGCATACATAATGGTGTGTAGGGTGGAGTTCTTTCGTTCTGCAACCCCATTCTCGGGTGGTGCCGCTGGGTTAGCAACCCTGTGTTTAACCCCTATTTTTTGCAACCATTGTTTCATTGCATTTGACATAAATTCTCCCCCCATATCAGTTTCCATGGCTTTTAACTCACCAAATTGGTTTCTTACTTTCTTGTGCCAGTATTTCAAGGTTTGGCAAGTATCAGCCTTACTCTTTAAGATATATACCCATGAATAATGAGAAAAATCATCTGTTATAATCAACGCATAATGATTATGAGATAAACTAGAAGGAAACGGTCCCATTAGATCCACATGCACTAATTGCAAAGCATGCGTTGATACTCTGTCACTTTTACAAGCTACAGGAAATGCCTGTGACTTAACTTGTTTACAGACCTGACAGTCAAGGAATGTTTTACAATCCTTCACTCCTTCCCTGCCTGTTAGAGCTAGGGTTTGATTTATACAATGGAAGGAGGCGTGGCCTAGGCGACGATGAAGAAGATGTAAACATTCATGGTGTGGATTCTTATTCCCAGGCATGCTTGCTGACGCTGCCGTTTCAGGGCAATCTAAAACATACACACCATTTTTCAAATTAGCTGTAGCCCTCACTTTCCCACCTTTGCTAATGCTGCAAGACTCATTTGCAAACACTAATTCAAACTGAGCTCTGTCTAACGCCAGGACACTGAGCAAATTATTCTCAAGGGAGGGGACACAGAGGACGTTTTGAAAAGTATGGCTTAGACAAGAAATAGTTAACTCTCCACAGCAAGATACAGTAGCCACGTGACCATCAGCAAGGGTCACATGTGGTAGTTGTGCTTTTCGTTGATTCTGGAGCATATCTGGAGTCTTACAGAATATTTGACTTGCCCCACTATCGACTATCCAATCATGTGTTAAATCAGTACTTGTCAACACAAGTGAGGCATTAGAACGTTTAAACAACACGTCCTGCTGTCTGCTGACGGGTTTCTTCATCTGTTGCAAGGGACAGGTTTTCCGTAGATGAGATACAGACCCACATAGGAAGCATTTTTTCACGCGCAGAGCTCTTGCCGGCTCACATTTCACATTGAGCTGCTCTCTCTGCCTGCTGCTAGCCTCTTTACATTCCACAGGCTGGGCATGCTGCCAGGAAACAGATAAGTGCTTCGTGTTGATTTTAGCTTCATACTCCAGCGCACGGCCAACAATCATTTGTAGATTTAATTGTTCAACAGGTAAACCTTCCAGGGGGGTGACTAAAGTGTCAAAGTTTTCATTTAAAGAACTTAATAAACAATAACACTTGTCCTTCTTACTTATCACTTTCCCTCTTCCCTGCAACTGCTGAAACAGCTCTGTCAGAGTGTTCACATGCTCCCGGACAGACTCTGTTGGAGCCTGATGCTTTCTGTAAAGATGCCGCATCAAAGGCATGATGGTACCTGCTGATGTTTGCACGTAGACGGTTTTCAGTGAATCCCACGCTGCCTTTGCATTAACTGCAGACAAAATATGAATTAATTGGTCATCACTCACGGCCAGAACGATGCACGCCAGAGCTTTCTCGACCTTTGCCACATCTGCTGCCGGAACTGGATCAGGAGGGTCATTAACGTACACCCAGAGCCCTTCCCTGATGAGATAGTGTTTCATCCGAAACGCCCACGTATCATAATTCGTGGAGGTCAGCTTGTCCACCACCTGCGTTGTTGGCACCAAAGCCATGCTTCCTCCGGCTTTCTCAACACGCTCGGGCTGGAACTGTTATCAGTCTCTCTCTCACACACAGCGTGACTCACCACAGCCAAGGCTTTCCCAGGCAGGCTTGTTCACTCCCCCACTCCTGGAAGAAGTCAGCTCCCTCAGCTCCTTGTCCACTGCGGCACACTCACTCTCGGTCTGGCTCACCGGCGTTGTTCAGATAGCAGTGCTGGCTGTCAGACTCACCAGTCCCCGACAGGCACGAATCCCCACTGGGCTGGTAGGCTCACCGTTGCTCTGGACGGTCCTCCCGCGAGGCTGGGCCCATAACCCTGACGCGCAGACTGTGTAAGCAAGGTGTAGCCACCTAGAGCCACCAGGATTGTGCAGCAACTCCAGCACTTTAGCAAAGTAACTGCTATATAGCACCACACAGAGTCAGAGCTGTGGAAAACTATATACAGTGTTTATTCACAAGATATACCAACAAACTGCTCCGCCAGACACACACTTTGAGAGAAGAAGAACTGTATAGTACAAGCCATTTACATTTATACATATGACAACCAATCAGCATCATGCTGAGTCATTGCCCACTGACCTCATACCTGGGCCGGTCTGAACAGGTCAGGACTTGTTCCAAGCAGCTTGCCAGCTGTCAGTTAGATCATGCTGATCTAGCTGCTGGATATTAACAACCAACAGAGGTAGGTTAAGCCGAGAGTGTGCTAACAGGCCCAGAGTCTCCCAGCAAGCGTCCATGGCCGATCTGGGGGGATTCGAACTTGGGTCTCCTAGATCCTAGCTCAGTACTCCAACCACCACATCAAAACGGCTCTGAACACATTTTCCATCATGTGCTTGAGGAATGTGTCTGTCCCACTTCTGCATTGCCTTTAGCTTCTTAGGTACTCTGCTCTGGCGCAGGGGAGCAGGGAAATAGTACGGGATGGAGCGTGGGAAATGGGTTACGCTCCTCAGACAAAGTTCTACTTGTAGTTCCCTCTCTTAGGATTGTTGGTACAGCATCTGCTGGGCCACAGGCATTCTCTGTGGTAGATCATCATCTGGAATGGCCTACTGGAGAGGAGGTACAAAGGGCACTTTTGCTTACCTGTATTTAGAAAGTTATACAATACAGTTTCAGAGGGGTGAAGTGTCACAGCAGACGAAGCAGTGTGTTTTTATCCTGTGCACTATTTTCTTCTGTTAATAGGGTTCAGTGTTTGTATCCTGCAACTTGCTATTGCTTTATTAGCCAAGGAAACAAGGCAGGATAGAAATATTTTAAATCAGTACATAAATGGGAAATCCACAACAGTGTTAGGGCACCTTTGGATAAAGACCCTTTGTCTTTCTGATACCCCCTAAGGAAAAACAGCGCATCCGTGGCACGGAGCTCACCAGGAGTAGCTTTTTTGGTGGGGTAGGGAAAATGATAAGCCCAGCTTCTCCGTACTTTCTCCATTTGTAGAAGCCCTGCAGCAAGCCTGTGGCATATATAACTTAGTTAGCCGTAAAAAAGAGCAAGAGACCAGGAGCACCTTAAAGATTAACGGCAACACGTGTGGCTGGCGATGAGCCTTTGTGAGTCACGTCTCACCTCTTCAGAAATTTTGTTCGTCTTTAAGATGCTGCTGGTCTCTTGCTCTTTTCACCTGCTGCAGACTAACACACTTCCCCTCCCCATCTTGACTTAGTTAGCAGTTAGCACATAAAGTAGTACCCTTTAGTATCCGTACTAACCACTCTGTTATCAACTATTTGAAACTGCCAGTAGACGGAAGAATCGAAACGATTAGAGTAAAATTGTCTTTAGCTGCTGGAGAGTGAGGCTGGAGGGTGGGAGGCATGATGGGCATTTGTAGATTCAGGCATAGGGTGGAGAAACTGATATTACTATAATGAAGTCCCAATAATACTAGATGAGCCCATGGAACTGCCTTACCCTGAACCCGACCATCGGTCCATCACGGTCAGTGCCATCTACTCTGAACTGAAGGTAGCTGGTCAGAGTTGGTTGAAGGTATTTTGCCATCCCCCATGCAAGGCACACCTGTCACCTTCCACTGCTGGTCAGGTGACAGCCCAGATCCAGAAGATGAAGGTGTTCCTCACCCATGCCAATAGCAGCCCTGCAAGTGCATCCATCCTTCTCCACTCCCCTTGAGGAGTTTGGCCCAAGAACCAGCCATGATGCAACCAGGTGTGGGCAGCCCACTCGGCAGTTCCCTATTTATGGCAAGGTGTAATTTTAGCCTTCTGTCTTAAACTGCTGCTCCAGAACCGCAAAGCCCAGGGAAAGAGGCAGCAAAATGGTAGGTTTTGCCTACAGGGCGTTGGCTCTCTTTTGTGGTTAACTCTTTCTCCATTACTTGGTGCCTTTGCTGTTAATCCGCCATGTGATTGTTTTGGCTGACTTCTGGGTGTTCTTTGATCATCGGCTGGGGGCTCCAGTGCCCTTCAGGTGAACCTTGAAAAGATACTTATCTGGGTGGGGAAAGTTGTTCTCTTCCCAGAAAGCAAGAAAATTTCTAGATCAATTGGCAGACTAAAAGGCACGCCGCCTCTTTGAGTCGCAGCGGCCAGACTTCTGGGGCCATGTGATCTGTGTTTTGATCTCAGGCAGGGTTTGGTAACGTGTTGTTGATTTTTCTCCTTCTCAAAATATTACAGTACAAATACCAGCAAAGTAGATTGAGGGCAGACAATAGGGAGGGTTTCACCCAATGGATGATTAACGTGTGGGACTGATGGCCATGGAGTTTAGTGTCAGTCAGTTCCACAGAGTGTTTTCCATGTATGGCCAGGCTTGCGTGGTTTCCCCACCAATGTTGCTGCTGTGGACACAAAGCTACAGCACCAGGGATTCCACACGGCAGGTTTCCTTGACTTCTCCCTGCACAGTCCCTTGGCAGTGCCCCCCCCCCCTCCTGTGCCACTGGGGGCTTTTCCAGGTTTTTTAAAAATAACTTTCTCTCTCAGATTCTTTGAATTGCCTGCTTTCATTTTTTAAAAGTAAGCTTCTAGCCACATTTCCTTGGGGAGATATAAGGGGAAAGACATATCTCTGCAACAAAAGGGGCTAGAGACCTATGATTTGCTTTTATTGAAAAGTTGGGAATTCAGAAAACCTGACAGTTTGCTATAATGTTATAACACTATAATGCTAGTCAGGTGCCAATTAAAAGCACAAGTGGTGGAGGGAAAATGGTAGGGGAACGACCAGAGAGAAGCTGGAGAAAACCCAGGAAATACGCAAAGCACCCCTCTTCCAACAGCATCCATGCCAGGGTGAACAACCCATGTGCCAGTGACTGTAGGCACCTGCAAAGGGGAGTCAGGGAAACTCAATGAGGGAGAGGCCCTTTGCAAGGCCACTGGCTACCGGCTGGCTTATCCAGAGTCCCATGAGCCCTGTTGACATGTTACAGTGAGGACACACACCATCTGCCTGTGCGTTTCTGAGAAAGAGCTTTACAAATGAAACTGGGACCAACACCTGGCTAAACATGCGGTTTAAATCACACGTCCAGTTGTACAGGCACCGAACGTAACATGAGCATTACACAGAGTGTGCATAAAGAAGAATCCAGTGCATACACAGATGGCATATACATTCACTGTAACTTCGGAAATTCCTGGGAACAGGGCTACTATCTCTGTCCAGTGAGCCCAAAGGACACGCTACACTTTACAAGAGGCTGCCACCAGGAGTTCCCATACAACTCCTGTGAAAAAGCCAGATTAGGACCGGGGGGGGGAGTGGGGGATCCTGCCTCCCCCCAGTGCTGTTCTGAGGAGCTGAAATGACCACCTGGGGGGGATAGCAGGGATGTCTCTCCTGAGCCTATGAGGCTCTGTTCCTGTGGTCCGCTCTCCTTTCTTTACCTGTATCTCAGAGTTCATTTTGGAGTATAGCCATAAATGCCCCTATATGGCCACAGCGGCAGAGATATTGTAGAGCATCAACTGCCACCCTCTCTCTATTGTTTTATCCTGTTGGTAGGCTTGCATTGTCTGATGTAGACCACATGGTGTTGCCTCAAAGCTTGGTATACCCTATGGGTACGTTGGTAGGCCAAGGCCTTGTACACTCAGAACAGAGAATCACTTTTCCATGTGCATGCCCAGATTTATTGGAGATATACTGTGTGGGCATGTTTTGGTGATGAATTGGTGGTAAAAGAATGAATGTGAAAACAATGAATGTGAAAGCAGCATTACTTCACTGGGACTGAATGTTTCTGGTAGGTTACTGTACATCTTACAACATTTAATGTTCAGAGATCTTCTTGTGCATCTAATCCTCTGTGTTCCCGATGGGAGGTGATTTTTTTTTAACATCTGAAACTCTTTTGACAAGAGGAATAAAGACAGGGTTTTCTTTTCTCCAAGCAGGGACTGGAGTTCCCCTGGAATGATCTTCAGGCTAGAGATCAGTTTCCACGTAGGGAGAGGGCAGAGTCTATGTCCGGCATTATCAATGTGGTGCCTGTGGGCGCCACGGCTCTTGACACCTTTCCTGGTACTCCCCCAAGCAGGGGTCATTTCATAGAAAAAGAGGTAAAGGAGCTCATTTACATAACTGATTTGCATATGCCACACCCCCTGACAAAAGGCATGCATGCAAACATGCCTGGGTTCCCTGCCCAATCTTCTACAGGTGCCCTGCGGCTGCGGGTCACCTGGAGAAGATTGAGCAGGGAACCCAGGCATGTTTAGCATGCCTTTCTAAAGGCATTTAAGGCATTTAAATCCCCCCAGGGGGCGGGGGGGCCTCCCATCCCAGGAATGGGAGCGGGGGGGGGAGCCGCCCCAGGTTCATTACTGCGGGAGTGCTGCTCCCCCACCCTCCAGCAGGAAATGACCCCTGCTCCCAGGTGTCTTTAGAAAGTGGGCAGGGCCAGGTGGGGTTTTGCCCACCAAGGCTTTGGATTGGCCATTGAAAATTTGATTGGCTGTGCATGTTTTTAAAACCTTGCCTTGGCAGCAGCTGCCACGGCAGCACGAGGGACGTCGCCGTGTGCCTGCGGGGAGCCCTGGCAGCCATTTCGTGGCTGTGTCAGAATCCCAAAAGTGCCTGCGGGCCGAAGAGGGTTGGGGATCCCTGCTCTATGACCTCACACCCTCAAAGAGCTCTCTCCTCTCCCCAAATTCTACCTTCCCTAGGCGCCATCCCCAACTCTCCGGGAAATTTCCCAAGCTGCAGTTGGCAACCTTAAATAAAGGTACCTTCAATAAGGAAGAGAAATTGTGGTTGTATTTCCTCCGCTGAAAGGCAGAACAAAAATAATTCAAAATAATTTAAGTAGGACATACATAGCAAAAACAACAGCAATAACTGCAGGGCCTGCCTTGGCTTGCACAACAAAAGAGCCTTCTTTGGTGTAGCCAAGTATGGAAAGTGGCCGTCCCTTCCCTGCTTTTGTGGAACCGCCGGAGGGACTTTTCTGCATTTTGCCCTTTATAGTGACCTCTGTAAAGTCATCAGGACAGCCACTTGATGAGAACCAGAGTTTGGAAGCTGCTCAGAGTAGCACTGGCACATAAACAGGGCAAGCCGATTGTGCCGGCTTCTTGTTTCACAAGCCCTAATTGAAATGGATATGGCTTCAGGAAGAAAGATGTCAGTAAGCCCAGTGACCCTTACAGAGGGAAACCTCACAGGGCAGTTGTGCCCTATCTTAATGAGCCCTGGGTTCAAATCCCCCCCCCATGAAACTTTGGCAACCCTGTTCACCCCCTCTTCCTAATTGGTCTGTTAGGAACATCCATCCTCAATGGAAATTTTGAAAGACACCAATGTATAAATGTTATTTTGGGAAGGTTTTTTTTAATCTCTGAGGCTAGAATTGCTACATTACCTTTTTCTTATCCCCCCTCCGAGGTAATTGCCACATTTTCTAAGACAGTTAAGTGATGTTCTATAATAACCGTTAGTATTCCTCATTACTATGAATGGGTGGCAAATGTGGGACCAATGAAGAAAGCTTGTGGGAAGAAAGTTGATTCCTTTGAAATGGGGTGTTGGAGGAGAGTTTACAGGCCCTGTGGGACCTCCAAGAAGACAAGCAAGCAGGTTCTGGATCAAATCAGGCCTGAACTCTCCCTAGAAGCTAAAATGACTAAACTAAAATGAGGCTATCAGACTTTGGTCCCATGCTAGGAAAAGTGGAAGGCAGCGAGAAAAGAGTTAAGACCCGGGGGGAGATGGATGGACTCAGCCGAGGAAGCCCCAAAGGCCCCCCTGATCTGCAAGACCTGAGCCAGGTGTTCACAACAGGATGTTTGGGAAGTCATTAATTCACAGGGTCCCCATAAGTCGGAAGAGGCTTGATGCCCCCCCCACCTGCATCCAAACCAAAGTGAACTTCCTCCTGTGCAAGCCCCATTGAAAGGGCCCCGAGTTGCCCAGGAAAACTTCACGTGCCTTGCGATGGATGGCGGCAATTATAGACTCTCTGGCCAGACTCGGTGCTCTGTGCCGCCATAAGCAGTGGGCGTTTCAAGGGGGAGCACTACCAAGCTTTGCTTTCCTTGGAGCAGGAAGCGCCAGTCTTACGACACTTGAGTTGTGTAGGTAAAGCAAATATTACAACTCTAAACATGGTGCGCAGCTGCAGGTAAAGCCAGCCCCACATGAGTTACCCAGAGAAGGAGATTCAGGTGAGTAGCTGTGTTGGTCTGAAGGAGCAGAACAAAGTTTGAGTCCGGGGGGGCACCTTTCAGACCAACCCCGTTTAATTCTGGGCAGAAGCTGTCCTGTGCGTGCACGCTTCCTCAGATACATGCGCACAAAAGCGCATACCCAGGATTAACCTTTGCTGGTCTTAAAGGGGCTCCTGGGCTCCAACTTTGTTTTAGGGAGTGAGAATCCACTTTTCCAAGCTATTTGCCGTTCCCTTAGCTCAGAGGTTCCCCCAGCGTGGTGCCCACAGGGGTCACAGTGCCTGCCAGCAACTTTCCTGGAACACATCAAATGTTTCCACAAAATGGGTGGGGCCTGGTGCTTCCAGGTACATTCAGCCCTCCCTCGGCCAGTTTGAAAGTTGGGGGGTGGGGGGCACCAAGTCTCTCCCACAATCTTGGCCAGGGAGGAGGATTGTCCCTCGGAAGCTGCCTTAAAGGACCTAAGCATCTCACTAGTATGTTTGTAGTCCTAGTAGATAATGGGAAATTAACTCCACTTTCTCCCCAGAACAAACATGTGCTCCCACTTTATGAATGGAAAATGTTGCCTCGCAAATGTGAGTTGTTTTGAATTCATCAGAGGAGCTGAAACTGTGTTCCCAGAGGGATGGTTTGCCTGCTAGCTCCACCCAGCTCTCCCGGGGCTCATTCGAGGACAGGGCCGCCTAGTCCTGACCACAAGATCCCATTGAGGAAGCCTGCACATGTGTTAAGGAAGTTGAATATACTTTTGGTGTAGTGGTTAAGTGTGTGGACTCTAACCTGGGAGAACCGGGTTTGATTCCCCACTCCTCCACTTGCACCTGCTGGATGACCTTGGGCAAGTTCTGGCACAGCTGTTCTTGAAAAAGAGCTGTTTCTGTCAAAGTTCTTTTAGCCCCACCTACCTCACAGGGTGTCTGTTGTGGGGAGGGGAAGGGAAAGGAGTTTGTAAGCTGCTCTCAGGTTCCTTTGGGTAGTGAAGGGCGGGGTATGAATCTAATCTCTTCTCTGCTTCTTCTTCTTTTGTCCAAAATCCCAATATTTGCTTCTTCAGGTAAATCCAGAGCAAGAGATCCATTACAGAAATCTTGCAATAAAATAGCTTCATTCCAGGTCCAGCTGGTGGCAAATTTCCTTTGCTTCTGCTACCCGAGACTCTTTTCACTAGAGGTGCTGAGGACAGATCCTGTGTCCTGCTGAATGAAATGTGCGCATGGCAGGGTTGCCAGACCTAGGTTGGAAATTCCACAAAGACTGGTATTCAGAGGTACACTGCCTCTGCAAATGGAGGTTCCATGGGGCTATCGGGGCTACTAGCCACTGATCGGCCATTCTTCCATGGATTTGTCCTTTTATGAAAGCCATCTAGAACAGTGTTGGTCACTGCATCACGTGGTGGTGAATTCCATGTGTCACTTTATGTTTGCATGTGAAGTGCTTTGTATTGTCTGGCTGCCTCAGATCTCCACGTGGGTAGGGAGTGGAGGAGGGGCGCTTTCACACACGCTAAATGACACCCTTTCCATCCACTTTCAATGCACTTTGCAGCAGGGTTTTATTGTGTGAAATGGCAAAATCCATTTGCAAAACGGTCGCCAAGGTGGACTGAAGTGGCATTATTTAGCAGGTGTGAAAGCACCACTATTATCTTGAGCCTGTATTCAGCTTGCTTTGGGAGGCTCTGGGTTTAGGATTGCCAGACTCTCGGTGGGGCCTGGAGACTCCCCAGAATTAGAGCCAGTCTCCAGATGACAGAAATCAGTTCCCCTGGAAAAAATGGCAGCTCTGGAGGGTGGGCTCTGTGGCATCCTGGCCCCTCCCCTCCCCAAACCCTGCTCTCCCCAGGCTCCAAATCTCCAGGAATTTCCAAGACAGGAGCTGGAAGCCCTGCGACTGGGTTCCTAACTGCTAAGCGATCGCTGCCTCGCAAAAGTCGGCACTTGCGGATGATTAACATCGATCCGCCCCCTTTTTTTCTTGCCTGACTCTGCATCCACCAGAACTCACAAACCACCAGCTGCTCTCATAAGGAAATTCCTTCTCTCTCCAGCAATGATGGTGAATGAAGTCTTTGCGTCTTTTATTTTCTTCAGCACTTTACTGATCCTGAAAATGTACGCTCTGGCCATCATTACCGGGCAAGTCAGGCTTCGGAAGAAGGTAGGCGACTGGTGCTTCACTTCTAATGACATTCCACCGTTGGAGTTTTCCCCTGTTTGCCCATTCTCAAGGAGAAGGTTTTAAATCCCTTTATAAAGACTAGATTGGCTCTTGAAAAATGGGGTGATGAACCAGTTTGGAAACTAAATACATATTCTGTCTGGTTCCCAGGCAGGCTCTCGGGTCTGCCCTTTTTCTTCACCGTGATTTAAGTTGAATTGCACACCTGAAGCTTCAGAGTTTGCCAGGCAGGTGAAAAAATCCTTCTGGAAAGAGATCCAGGCATTTGACCTAAGAAACTGTTCCTCCTTCCTCTTTTTGCTTGATGTGAGAATGTGATGCTATTTTTTTAAAAGCCCCCATGCGCTAGCAAAGGAGCGACGTTATATTCAGGTGGGTAGACCTAAAGCAATGGAATTAAGTTTGAGTCCAGGGGCACCTTTAAGACCAACAATGTTTCATTCTGGGTATAAGCTTTTGTGTGCAGGCACACTTGAAGAAGGGTGCATCCACACAAAAGTTTATACCCAGAATTAAACTTTGTTGGTCTTAAAGGTGCCCCACTGGACTCAAAAGGAGTGACATGTGAGCCTTCTGAAGATCAAATGTCTAGATTTGTAGACAGACTTCTAGAAATGACCTCTGGAACCTGTTCTGGAGTGGAAGAATATGGGGATATTCTCTACAAAGCAGAAGTAATCTTTCAAATAAACTAGGTCAGTGTGATTGATGTTAAAGCACACGTAACGGTGTTTGCACTCCCCCCCCCCATACTTTGCATTTTGTTCCCTTCTTCTGTCTCCTGACAAGGGGAGGGCAGCCAGGAAAGAGCTGTCCTGTTGTTTGTTCTGTCCTGTCAAAAGCTTCATACCTTAATGGAGCAATTATTAACGGTAGTTATTTCTCCCTGGCCGAGCTCCTTAAATGAAAGACTCGAGCAAGTGGCCAGAGTCTTGGTAGAAGTTCAAACAAGGTTGGCTCAGGCCGCAGTCCTACGCACCCTAGATTGGGAAGGAAGTCCCATTGAAGAGGGGTGGGGGATACACTTTATTCCAAGTAAACATGGCTAGGATTGCACATGAGTGCGCAGAGTGTCTAGGGTCTCCTGACTAACTCTTGTGACTTCTCGGTTTGCCTTTAGTATTCTTGCCAGAAGCTGATTGTGATCGAGTTGTGGGGGGTTTTTTTCTTTGAAAAAGGGGTTGACTGTGAATGAGTTCTGCTGAAATCTAAAGGGATTGCAATGTGTAAGGGGTGTGTGACTAAAAAATATGAGCTTTCGTGCCCATAAAAGCAAATCCCTGCAGGCTCAAGCTTGTCTGCCAAAGGAAAAACACATCATTTTGTCCTCTGCAAAAGTACAAGTTTCCTTTTTAAAAAAGAATTGCTGAACAAGCTGGTTTTGGCCATTGTGTTTAGCAAACAATCGGCTCAGACGGCATCCCTTTTTACTGGATGAACCTGATGGTGTGTAGATATGCAGATATGTGTTGTTGTTTTTTAGTTAGACAAAACTCTTCACTCAAATAGTCTTAAAAAGTAGCAGGACTTGTTGCCAATCGTCATGAAGGGCTGGTGTCTCCTGTATATCTGATACAGCAGAGAGGTGCTTGTGTGAAAACCAGAGGTCCTCCACACTCAGCGCCTGAAAGGGTTTACTTCTAGTGCGACAGAATGATTTTAACTCCATTTCTGCGCAAGGCACTGTTCTGAGCATGCCCCCAGTCCTGAATGGAAAGGGCAGAGCCATGCATAGGGCTGCCAGCCCCCAGGTAGCACCCGGAGATCTCCTGTTATTACGAATTGACCAAGATCCATTCCCCTGGAGAAGATGGCTGCTTTGGAGGGTGGACACTGTGGCCTTGTGCCTTGCTGAGGTCCTTCCCCTCCCCAGGCCCCCCCCCCAAAAATCTCCAGGTATTTCTCAATCCAAAGTTGGCAACCCATGCAGTTCTAGAGGGCAACAAGAGTTTTGTGCGATAGCGAACTGGCCATTATGGCCACTGGGAACATCCCAGTGGGCTGCTGGCCTGGGGATTCTGCCATTGCTGGGGGCACCCAGCCAGCCTTGAGGGCGGTGGGGGGCAGGATGAAGTAGGCTGAGCCCTGTAGCCAGAAATTTTGGGTTGGTGGGGCGGGGGCAAATCGGAGGGGTCCGGTCAGCCCTTTTAATGTCATTGGAGGGTGGAGAGGGGCAGCAGCTGTTGTGGGGGCCTGCCTCACATTTGAGGGGGCGGAGCCCCGATATGCCCCATTGTAGCTACAGGCCTGGGTAGGCCCAGCTGAGCATGATTTCATTGCTGCCCCAGCTTGAAATTTCACTTCTGTTTCATTTGGTTTCTATAATTTACATACTTCTGTTCCGAGAGAAGCCGGTCTAACTTGCAGTCTTCTTACTTGCAGTTTGGATCTCTGGTTAAACCAGTCAGTTCCCAATAGGCTTGTCAGGTCCCCCCTGGCTGCTGGCAGGGGATGGGGGGTAGGGTTGCCAGTTCCAGGCTGGGAAATTCCTGGAGATTGGGGGGGGATCCTGGGGTGGACCCGGGGGGGGGGGAACAATTCCATATAGTCTACCTTCTAAAGCAGCCATTTTCTCCAGGGCAACTGATCTCTGTAGTCAGGGGAGGAGCTGTGAGACCTCCAGGTCCCCCCTGGAGGCTGGCATCCCTAGGAAGGGACTTCCCAGTGGTGACACCGAAATCACAGAATTCTGTCCCCCTTCATCATTGTCATCTTCGTTCTGCCAGCAGGTGAAGACTTCTGGGTTTTGTCTATCTTTTTCCTCACCGACCTGCCTTCTGTTTATGCGTTTTGTTTAATTCTTAACCTTTTTGAAGTTGATCTGTTCTCAATAAGTTACTGGTACCTACATGAATATGTCATATAAGAGGTGCTTCTATTTTTGTAAGTAAAATTTCTTTCTCTTGTTACCATTGGAGTCAGATCATCTTTGTAATTTGTTTGAACAACATTATCCCCATAACGGGGAAACGTGGAGGACTGGAGATATTGCATAAAGATTCTGTGCTTCCAAGGCAAATGATTTTATATATTTATATATATATACATTTAACTCAGCAATAATGCCGTACAGCCCACCTTTCTAAGCAGCCATTTTCTCCAGGGGAACTGATCTCTGTTGCCTGGAGATCAGTTTGAATCCCAGGAGGTCTCCAGCCGTCACCTTGAAGTTGACAGACAGAATAGCTGGAGGCACACATACCTGTCCACCACATATGAAAGAAGTCCGCTCATTTCATCCACAAAACCAGCATGTGCTAGTTTCAGCCTTACAGATCTTAGCCAGCTTTAAAGAAGTCAAGGGCCATCTGTGAATAATTTGCAGCAGATTTTCTGTGAAGGAGAGATGAATGGGTGAAGACAAATTTCCATTTAAAGTTATCTACATCATTGCCTAAGTATTGTATTCAATACAATAGCTGCTGGTTTTAATAATTGTATTATAATTATCTAATAATACTTGGTTTTAGTTGTTTTTGTTTAAATCAATTAAAATGCTTGCTTTAATGGCTTTGTTTGTTTGCTTCCTTCCAACCCTCAGTTGGATGGAAAAGTGCCATTAAAATGTTTTAAATAATGACTAGAATTTTAGGTTTTCTTAAACTGAGAAGTAGATTCTCTGAAAGCAAAATTCCGTGCTGACCTGCAATCAAGGCATGCATAAGCCCGGGCTATTCCGTAAAACCAGAACCTGGGGACAAAACAAACAAACAAGCAGCACTTTTTCTGCTCTAATCGAATCAGGAATTCTGCTCTGGTTTTTTGTACATCAGAGCGGTAGGTGCAAGGGCATTCCCAGCATAATCACCTCCTGAGATGTGGTTGCATACTTCTCAGGGTCAGGGTAAAAACGACTGCTAATGGTAAAGTATGCCTTTTGGAATGCTTTAAAGCAAATGACTTGCATAAATCTTTCACAAACTGGGGTTTTCAGGCGTGCCTGACGTCTTGCATCGCATTAGAAGGTAATGAGTTTCCGAATCAGACAGCCGTGGAAAATGACCAGGAGCGGGCCCACGTTGTGGGTTGCAACAGAGTGGAATGTCTGGGGCTCTGTGTGCATCTGAGGACTTCCGCCAAGGCACTTTGTGCTTTGCTTTCATGTTTAGAATAAACATCTTGTTCTTCTGCCTCTGTGATCTCTTTATCGAAAGCAGCCCCCGGGGAATTATTGGTGTCGTTTTCCATGATGAGGCAATCCTGGAAGCAGCATCTGATGGCCCGAAGCCACTAAAAAGGAAACCACAAGATAGGCAGCCTCCTCTCAAGTCTGCCAGTGTTGGGCACTATCTTAGTTCCTTATAGCAGAGCTGATTGGGGAGACACACACACGTGACGATGTTCTGTCTCCTGCTTGTGTGTCGCCGTCGTCCCCCCCCCTTTTGCCACGATGTATCCCAGATCTGCTGTGGTAAGAGTCTTCTTTTGAAAGATCGCAGCAAAAGCACTTTGGGTTGCCGTGTACAGAGGGCTACCAGGTCTTCTGGATTAGGGGGAGACCTCCCACCAGCTAAGGTTGCCAGCCTCCAGGCAGCACCTGGAGATCTGCAATTACAATTGATCTCCAGATGACTACTAAGGTCAGTTCCCCAGACCCCACCCTCCCTAGGCTCTACCCCACCAAATCTTCAGGTGTTTCTCAACTCAGAGCTGGCAACCCTAAGCAGAGCTCTTTCCCTACTTTCATTTGAGGGGCTGATGGGGGAAATTGGCTAGTGTCCTGGGGATGTCATTTCCTGTGAAGCCCAGAAGTGATGTCAGCGCATAGGGATGACACTCTAGCACTCACCCAATACTCTCTGGTTAAACCATAGTGCCTCTCCCCCTAAGTACACATTATTGCAGATCTTGCCCACATTTCCTTGCCTTGCCCTCTGTGGCTGCAATTTTCCTCCTGCCTCCACTAACTAGACCACTAGAGCATTATAATACTTCATTGCAACAATGTACCACTACACACCTTTCTTTTTAAATAAAGGAATTCTTGAGCCCTCCTTCTTGTGGAGATAAATAGGGAAAGATGCAGGCTGCATTTTATCCCCATAAAACTCTGCTAGAAACTTGCTTCTTAAAAAAAGCTGAGAAGAGAACCAATACAAGGTTGAAATAGGTCGTTGTGATTTAGTGATCTATTACCAATTTTTTCAAAAAAAGTCTTAAAATCTGTAGTTTTGTAATCTGTTCTGACTGTGTGACACCGATTATTTTATGCTTCCTATCTATATTTCATTTTTATGCTTCCTATGTCTTATCTATGTTTTATTTAGACCAATTTGGTAATGGCTCATTTTTAAAGCCTTCCGGTGGCAGGAGGGGGACGGCAGTCAGAGAAGGCTGAGGGCCAGGCTGCTATTTGGGTTTTTGATGAGTTGGACCTGGGTTCCCTGCAGTAGGGTTGCAGGCTCTGGGTTGGGAAACACCTGAAGATTTTTTGAGGTGAAGCCTGGGGAGGGGAAGGACTTCAGTGGGGTACAAGGCCATGGGCTCACCCCCCCCCCCAGCAGCTGTTTTTCTCCAGGTGAACGGCTCTTACCCTGTTGCCTGGAGATCAGTTGTGATAGTGGGAGATCTCCAGCCACCACAAGGAAGTTGGCAGCCTCACTGTGCTGCCTCTGCAAGGAATGGGTTGAGAAAAAGAAAGGAGGGCCCATTTGGGCTTGGGACTCTGCTGCGGGGGGGGGGGCTCCTGCCTTCCCCCCAAAAGCTGTTTTCTCATGAGGGAACCGTGCTGGGAGGAGGGGAAGTTATTTCCCCATTTTTGTCACTCTTTGAGGAATATTCTGTGCATGTTGCGCAGCAAAAGCGGGGAAGCAGCTTTGCTACAAGAGTATGTGAAGTGAAGAGCCCTCCCCGCGGTTTGAAGTGAGGACAGCCTCGGGAATGTTTTACCCTGTGATTTTGTCGGTGTATCCTAAAGAGGCGGGGGTGGCACAGGACAAGTAGGGTTCTTGTTATGTACTGAATGTGAATCGCTCCTATCTATTCACATGTTAAGCTTGAGTCTGAATGTGGCTCTTCAGATGTCGCATTGCTATTGGTCGGTTTCTGCGAAACCTGTGTCATTACCCAATCACTGAGTGATATTGTTGCAAAGAGGGAACGGTTCTGATTGGCCTTTATCCCTGCAATGCCATTGGTCTTTAACTTGTTATGGGTGTGGCTTGGACAGCCCGGGAGAGTTTAAAAGAAGGAGCTGTGCTCCCCTTGTTGTTGCGTGTTCCTGACTTACAGTTGCTGTTTAATAAAGCTGAAATCACTTGAAGCTGAATCCTTTGTTGAGTCTCATACTTAACAATTCTGGCTGGAGTAAATGAGGGGAAGCGAGGGGAAACATCTTTTTTCCTGAAGTCAGAGCAAGGGCTAGTTCTTGAAGTCCCAGAAAAGGTACTCAATCCAGGAGAAAAATAAGAGAAGGCTGTAAATTCAGAAATTCCCTAAATTACCATCTTTCTAAGTGAGGGGAGTTAAAGTTGCATTCAAACATGCCGATTTTCCCTGCTGCAGTCTGTTGGGGTCCTGTCCTTGGAAGGCAGCTCCCTCAGACACATCTCGGTCTGCTGTGACTACTTTGCTGACACTCAGTTTAAGTATTTCTTCATCACAGCCCACTTCCTGGCGGGTACTTGAGTGCTCAAAGGCAGCAATTAAAATGTTTGCAGTGCGGCTCACAGTTTTTAATGAGCTTGCTGTTGCTCCCATAGTGGGCTGACTTTCATGCTTGAAGAGAGAAGTGAAATGCAGCGTGCACACGCACACCCCTGTCTGCAGTGGAGCTTGCTTTTCTTTACAATACAGACATCATGGAGCTGATTGCCAAAGGAATGTTTGGCATGGCAGAGTGCCCCCGGGGAGTTCTGCCCTTCTGCCTTGGCTCACGTGTTACTTCTGTCTTCCTTCCATGGCTTAAGATGGTTATATAGATCAATAATAGTTGGAATGGGGTTACTTGCTGTCTATGCTGGGTCGTGTCTCCTGTGCAAAGCCCTATGTAAGGGTCCTCATGAAGGGTACAGATAATAAGAACCAGTTGGTCAGCTGTGTTGGTCTGAAGCAGTACAACAAATATAGAGTCCAATGGTACCTTTAAGACTAACAAAGGTTTATTCAAGGTATGAGTTTTCGTGGGCACACACACTTTATCAAATACCAAATAATAAGAATACCAAGATAATAAGACCATAAGAGAAGCCATTTTGGGTCAGTTCAATGACCTATCCAGTCCAACACTCTTTGTCACACAGTGGTCAAAACCCAGGTGCCTTCAGGGTGCACCATTGGGGCCAGGACTCCAGAAGCCCTCCCACTGTTGCCCCCCAAGCACTGAGAATACAGAGCATCACTGCCCCAGACAGAGTGTTCCCTCTACACCTTGCAGCTAATAGGCACTGATAGTCCTCTGCTCCATATGTTTAACCAATCCCCTCTTGAAGCTGTCGGTACTTGTAGCCACCACCACTTCCAGTGGCAGAATTCCATGTGTTCATTAGTCTTCGGGAGAAGGACTTCCTTTTATCCATTCTAACTCAACTACTCATTAATTTCATTGAGTGCCCACAAGTTCTTGCATTGTGAGAAAGGGAGAAAAGAACTTCTTTCTCTACCTTCTCTGCCCCATGCATAATTTTGTAAGCCTCTACCATGTCACCCCTCAATTGTCGTTTCTCCAAGCTAAAAAGCCCAGGTAATCTCTTTAACTTTTCTTTATAGGGAAGGTCTTCCACCCTGTAATCATTTTAGTTGTCCTTTCTGTAGTGTGCAACAAAGTAGTTATGAAGACTCTTGGAATCCTGTCTTTAGTTATTTAGAAGTCGGAGGCATCCTAGCATGGAAAAGAGATTACAGACTTTGGTTCTCTCTTTGATTGTTTTTTTCCTGTGAAGCTGGTATACCTTCCGTCATCCCCTGGAGAGCGAAATGTGTTTATGTCTGGGTACTTCATTTCTGGTGATTTTCACTACATTCAATATTGAAATTTCTGTTCCTTCCATTGATAATGTTAAGGTTGTTTCAGTGTGTAGTCTCAACTCAACTTCTACTTTTCATGGTCCTTGTATTTCTCTGGCTACGATATGTAAACTAAGCGTACTGCTCATAAAAATTTATTTTATTAGAAAAAAAAATAGTTGCCCTTTTCTGCACTTTTCCCAGTGCTATGATATCTTTTTTGGAGGTGTGGTAACCAGAACTGAACACGGTGCTCCAAATGAGGCTGCACCATAGATCTATACAGGGGCCTTATGATACCGGCTGATTTGTGTTCCATCCCCTTCCTAAGAATCCCTAAGAAGGCTGCCTTGGGTATGGGTGCAACCAGTGCACAAAATCCAGCCAGGACTTGGAAACGGGGGCAGAGCTAGTGGCCACCGTGCTGCTTCTCCACTTACATGTGGCACAGCTGTGTGGGAAGCTCTGATTCCTTGTGGGGCCAGAGTGGGGCTTTGCCCACTGAAATTGCCCTCCCTACACTGCTGTTAGCCTGAAAAGAAAAAGAGGGGTGGTGAATTCCTGTTTTGCATGAAGAAGATCACAGGTTCCAGCTATTGGGATATTTGGTTAATATAGCAGCATTTGCCCAGTCATAAAGGTGTGATACTGAGTGCAGTAAATAAAATATCCCAAGAAGTATATTGCAAAAAAAAACAGGGCTATTTTTGGGCAGGAACGCACAGGAACAGAGTTCTGGCTGGCTCCCGAGTTGGCCACGCCCAACAGGAACTCATTAGCATAATAAGTCACACCCAACAGCAGAAACTCATTAGGATTGGCTACATCAGGGGTGTGTGGCCTAATATTGCAAAGGAGTTCCTGCTACAAAAAAAAAAAGCCCTGGGTTTTGATAACAAACAACATAAACAGAACAAGAAGCAAAAGGTAGGTGTGGCTGGATGACCAGACTTCTGGTAACATGGGGGGTGTTGCCTAATACGCTAATGAACTGGGCTGTCATGGGTGTGACCTAATATGCTCATGAGTTTCTGCTGATGGGTGTGGCCTATTGTGCTAATGAGTTCCTGCTGGGCTTTTTCTACAAAAAGAGCCCTGAAAAAAAAGTAAACTTACATCTATTCAAGTAGATCCAGTTCACATTCAGGAGCACAAAAGGAGAGAAAGAGAAGACTAAGAGTAGTTTCCCTATCAGCAATGGCCAGCTTGTCCGGCATTATGTGTGTGGGAGTAGGAGGGCACTGCAGGTAGAGGAGGGGCCTGCAGAGATATGTGTCTCCATGGAAGGCCATGTGCAGAGAGGGAGAGGACAACCTTTTTTCCCACCATAGAGAACAATGGAGGGAATAGGGGCAACCTGTTTGGGGGCCCATGGAATTGGACCCCCTGGTCCAATGTTCTTGAAACTTGGTGGGTATCTTGGGGAGAGGCTCCATCAGCTACCTTGTGAGTTTGGAGCCTCTCCCTCAAACCCCTCCCCTCCAGCCCCCAGAATATACCCTATGTTTTCACCATTAACTTCAATGGCCCATAGGATATAATGGGGCCGAATTGCCGTCAAATTTCTTTCATTCCCTCCTTTCCTTCTCTTTTTTTCCTCTTTCCCTCCTTCTTCTCTTCTCTCTTTCTTTCCCACCTTCTTCTCTTCTCTTTTTTCTCCTTTCCCTGTTTCCCTCCTTCTTCCTTCTCTTTCTTTTCCTCCCCTTTCCTTCTCCTTCTTTCCCTCTTTCCTTCCCTCTTTCCTTCTCTCTACTCTCTCTCTTTCCTTCCCTCTTTCTTCCTTCTGTGGCCCAACTCTAATGGGAAGGAGTTTAAACTTTAAATCCCTTCTCTCTTAGCTCCCCCACCCAGACCAGCTGGGGAAGGGAAGGGGGGGCTTTTGAAGATGCCTCCCCCCCTTTTGCTTCCCCTTCTGACATCACTTCCAGTGATGTCAGGGGGCGTGGCATATGCTAATAGCCTAATAGCTCATTAGCATACCATATACTAATGAGCTCCTGCAGCTGTTTTTCTACGAAAAGACCCCTGGGGGTGGGGGGGAGTTCCACATGACATCATCATGCGTGCAACTGTCCACCTTCTGGGATTTCCCCAGCTCTGGTGCAGAGTGTCCCATTGTTCACTTTGTTACAGTGTCTCTTGAAAGGTCTCACTGAAAGCAGGGCTGGGCAGGAAGGGACCAACTTCTTCCTACGAGAGTTGCCAAACGCCAGGCGGCACCTGGAGATCCCCAGGCAATCGAGATCAGTTCCCCAGGAGAAAATGGCTGCTTTGGAAGGTGGACTCGATGGCAGGATACCCTGCTGAGGTCCCTCCCCTCCCCTCCCCTCCCCAAACCCCACCCTCTCCGGGCTCCACCCCCAAACCTCCAGGTATTTCCCAACCCAGAGCTGGCAACCCAACTTCCTACATCCAGTGCAATTTCTTTGTTTCGGTCTCTCAGTGGTGGGCTTTTGCTGGGTTTTAAAAGTAAAATATGCCTGTAGCATCGTAATGCTATAGCGGTACGCCTAATATCAGTACAAATCACTCTGGGGGAAAGCCTGCCGGCCTTGGAATGCCAGCCACTAGGTGGGATCCCTGGGGATCCTCTGGAATTATAGCTCATCTCCAGACCACAGACTTCAGAGATCAGTTCCCCTGGAGAAAGTGGACGCTTTGGAGGGTGGACTCTACAGCATTATACTCCACTGCAGTCCCTGTCCTCCCCAGGCTCCACCCCCAAATCTCCAGGAGTTTCCCACACTGGATCTGGAAACCCCATCCCCTCATCCCCCATCAGTGGCCAGGGGGGAATGTGGGTGGAAACATTGGGATTGTCCTCATATGGAACTTCTGTTGCTCCTGGGAACACCTGTGCATTTGCAGTGGTGACAAGAACAAAATGGGGAATTGCCCCTTTGTGCAAGGACTGAGCCTGCATTTCCTTCTTAAAAGGAGAGCTACCAAACTTGGCTTATTTCTGGTTTTCCTCCAGGCATTTGCTAACCCTGAGGACGCCCTACGGCATGGAGGGGTGCAGTACCACCGAGAAGACCCGGATGTGGAGCGATGCCTCAGGTCAGCCTGAAATCCAGTGGGGGGGGAGGGGCCTGTATATTTGAGCCAACTGGGGGGTGGCAAAAAGGGGGGGGGGAGACCCAACCTGAGAACCAAGTCAGGAATCTGGCAGGCTGAGCAGCTAAAACATAGAACAGAATACATCTATTTATTACAAAGTGCACCAAAACTACAGAAACCGCACTGTAGTTTTTGTGCACTTTGTAATAAATAGATGTGTTTTGTTCTTTATCTGACCCAGCATGGGACCTCCGCAGGTTGGTCTCCACGTGTGCTCGTGCTGGGGCTGCTGACCTCCAGGTGGGTCCTGGAGGTCTCCTGTTAAGCACAACGGATCTCCAGACTTCAGGTGTCAATCTCCCTGGAGAAAATGGCAGCTTTGGCTACAGCGGCTGAAACCCTGCCCTCTCCAGGCTCCACACCAAAACCTCCAGGAATTTCCGAACTCAGATCTGGCAGCCCTGCGGACACGTTCCTCTTTTCCTCTTGCAGCGTGGGTTGTTGGCCCAAAGTGCTTGTTTGTTTATTTATTTATTTAATTCATTCAATTTATATCCCGCCGTCCCTATCGAGGTGGGCTCAGGGGGGCTTACATAAGTTTCATATAATTACAATTAAAACCTATCATGAACGCATAAATGTAAAATAGCAATAATTTAAAATACTCCTAAAACACTGGAACATTTGTTGATAGAAATGAGAGCTAAGTTATTTATAAATCAGCTTGGTAACCAATGATATTCACACCAGCTCCTTTCACCCAGCTTAGATTGTGCAGCGATAAAGGTAGTAAAGCCCGGGCACAGGCTGGAAATGGGGATGGTAAAGCCAGGGCACAGGGACACTCCTTGGTGTACAGTGTGGCTCCTTAGTTGAATGCCTGGTGGAAGAGCTCTGTCTTACGGGCCCCGCAAACCTGCAAAAGGTCCCGCAGGGCCCTGATCTCTTCTGGGAGCTCGTTCCACCAGTATGGAGCCACCACCGAGAAGGCCCTGGCCCTGGCTGTCGACAGCCTGGCATCCTTGGGGCCTGGGAGGGCCAGCCGATTTTGCGTCCCTGAAAAGTACTGAGACTGACGAGTGATTTCAGCTCTCACATACTTTATTAGATCAAGAACAAGACAAGAGAAGCTGGCTTTTATCCCCAAACGAACCCACACCCCAACACACCCCACACCCCATGTTTCGCTATTTACAGTGATTGAGTTATCTCCTGCTCCTCGATTGGCGGGGAGCTAAGATCCTGCAGTCCATTGTCTTTGGGAGCGAAGCTCAGGCCCTTCGCCTGGCCGCATGGCGGACCGTTTAGAGCCAGTCCGAGCACATGGCTGTCTTGAGCCCGTGTTCCCGAGTGGATACATTACAGTCCCTGAACTCAGTAAAAGCAAGGGGAACAGATATTTTTATTCTGGAAAAAAGCACCGCCAGCCAGGCTGCTGCAGCAGCCAGGGGGCAGGGATCAGCCAAGAGAGACTGTCAGTTGCTCCAAAGTGGAAATCTTTTTTTCTCTCCTTAAGGTGCCGCTTCTTCCTTGTCTGAGTGTTGCGGTTAATTTGGTAATTTGAATCCATGTAAGATGAAGCCTGGAGGCTAGAGTCCCATCAACTACGGTTGTTGCGGTGAGCTGGAACATTTGAGGTGGCAAAGTCAGCAAGTTCCTCCACTGCACCATTAAATCAGGAATGTTACCTGAGCGGTGACCTGTGTAATAAAATTGCTAGCAAGTCAACCTTGCTGGAAAAGGGATGGGAGTGAAAAGTGAAAAGCACTGAAGCGATACTTGATTGTTAACAGAATCTAGAGTTGCTGGCCTCCGCGTGGAGCTCGGAGATCTCCCAGAGTGACAACTGACTTCCAGAATTACAGAGGTCATGGCTGAGAGAATGGCTGCTTCGGAGGTTGGGCTTTATGGGATTATATCCCGATGAGGTTCCTTCCCTCCCAAAACTTGGCCCTCCCAAGGCTCCACCCCCAAATCTGTTGGAATTCCTTAACTTAGAGTTGGCAACCCTGTCATATGATACAACCCTTTCTGCATAAGACATGTTTGATTTGAGTTTAATTTGGTGGGGGTTTTTTACCATCCAGGCATGGCTGATTTATGGCAACCCCATGAGGTTTTCAAGGCAAGAACCATTCAGAGGCGGTTTGCCATTATCTGCCTCTACATCACAACCCCAGTATTCCTTGGATGTCTCCCATCCAAATACTAGCCAGGGCCAACCCTGCTTAGCTTCTAAGAGCTGATGAGACTGGGTGAGCTTGGGCTATCCGGGTCAGGGTTTAGGGTAGCCAAAACCTGTGGCTCTGCTTTGGGAGACTGGGGATGTCAAATGGCCAAGTGAGTGTTTGAGATCCCCAAAACTCTCATCAGCTGGATTTTAGAAAGGGGGCAGGAAGCATCGGAGCTGGCTTATTTGTAGACTCTATGAGCAAAATACAAAGGGCAGCAAAAGAGAATCCCCTGCGAGGCAGCAGGCCTGCTTTTGGCACGGGAGGGAGGTAGGCGAAGAGAGAGCCTCTCCCCACCAGGCACTTCATCTTTAGCCACCTGCGAGGCAGGGGTCTCTTTACACACATGCTTTCTTGTGGCTTAGATGCCCACATGCTGCAGTTCTCTTCTGAGCATCTCCATGTCCTTGTATTCCATTTGTTGTCCTTCCTACTTTCTCGTACTGGATCCGAGGTGGTGTGATGAAGCACGTAGAAGCCACGAGGAAAACATGGAAAGACAGCAGCTGGGAAACAACAGGTTGGAGAAAGACTGCCGGAGGCTGGGCTTTTCCACATTCTCATTTTCCTCACTTGTACGTTCCTGTTTCCGGGGGTGGGGTTTCTGTTCTGCGTGCATTTTGTGGGCACCTAAACCACAGATCCCTACTCTGCCCTGAAACTTGCTGGGTTGAATTTGGGCCTGTTGTATTCTCTCTCCCACCTGTCCCGCCTCACAGAGTTGTTGTGAGCATAACATGAAGCATAGGTGGGGGAGTAATATGTCAGGGTGACTCCCTTGGAGGAAGAGTGGGCTTAAAATGTACCAAATGGATCAGAGGTGTTTTCGAACAGTTGAGGCAAGTAACAGGCGTGAAGATAAGACGTGTCCTGCTGGATCCAGTCCAAGGCATCCCATTGCCCACAGCCCTCAAGCAGAGAAGAAAGGCTGTCCCCAGAAGCAGCTATCAAATGTGGCCTCACAGCAGCTGAGGTTGCCAACCTCCAGGTGGGGTCTGGAGATCTCCTGGAAGTGCAACTGTTCTCCAGAATATGGAGATCAATTCCTCTGGCGAGAATGGCTGCTTTCCAGGGTGCACGCCATGGGACTGAGGTCCCACCCCTTCCCAAGCACTGCCACCCCCAGGCTACAGCCCCAGATCTCCAGGAACTTCCCAGCCTGGGGATGGCAGTCCTAAGTCCCCTCCCCATGTCTTCAGGAAATTCCCAATCCGGAGTTGGCACCCTTACCAGTAACTGATACTCAGAGGTATGCTGATTTTGGATATGGAGGCTTCATGTAGCCATTTGACAGCTCATCCCCTCTTAAAGCCATCTGAACTAGTGTGGCCATCACTATACCTTGTGGCAGTGAGTTCCATAAGTCAATCATGCATTGTATGAAGTATCTTTTTCTGCCTTTCCTTTACCTGCTGTTCATCCATTTAATTGGGTGTCCTTTAGTATTATGGGAGAAAGACAAGAAGTTAAACCTCTGTCACGTGCAGCTTAGGAAGGTGTCTTGGACAGGGCCAGCGCATTGGCCCACCTACTTCAGTCTTGTCTGACCAGACTGGCAGATGTGGCCAAGTTCAAGTTTGTTAGCCTTTATTGGCATAAGTTGTCGATACAGATTATACAATTTATGAATATATTAAGAACACACCTATAAAAATACTACGTCTCTAGATTACACAATTTAAGGGCAGATTAAAACACACCTATACAAATACTATGTCTCTAGGATCCTTTGGTGCAGCTTTAAAACATAGTGGAGAAACTTGGCCACCGTCTCCGTGATGTCAGGACGGAAGTCATTCAGGAGTCTGCGTACCTGACGTGCCTCAGGGCAATCCATCGTGCTGCTCAGAGTAGAACGTAGACGCCTGTACCTTAGATCCACATACAGGCTGCAATGCAGAGGGACACGAGTAATTGACTCAACACATCTTTGTCTGCAGGGGCAGTCTCTGGCCGAGGGAGAGATCTTGTTAAATCTGCCATATAAGATGGCGGAAGGCATGGCCTTGCACCTGGCCAGAGTAAACACTCTGCGTTCTTGTGGGACCTGCGGGGAAGATAAATATGAGGCCACTTTCCCTGTGGTAAGAGGGATCTGGAAACTCAAAGGGGAGCAGGTTTTATTGGCTAAACTGTGCAACTTCTGAGATGTGGTCAATGGGTGGGGATGCCAGCCTCCAGGTGGGACCTGGGGATCCCTCAGAATTGCAGCTCATCTCCGGACAACAGAGATCCTTGGCGCCTCTGGCATTGCCCCCCAATGAGGTCTCCGTCCTCCCCAGGCTTCATCTCCAAATCCCCAGGAGTTTCCCAAGCTGGATCTGGCAACCTCATCCCTCCAACGGGGGACCTGACAGTTTGGTGTCGTGGTTAAGTGCACAGACTCTGATCTGGGAGAGCCGAGTTTGATTCCCCACTCCTCCACTTGCACCTGGCTGGGTGACCTTGGGCAAGCCATAGTTCTGGCACGGCTGTTCTTGAAAAAGAGCAGTTTCTGTCAAGAGCTCTCTCAGCCCCGCCTACCTCACAGGGTGTCTGTTGTGGGGAGGGGAAGGGAAAGGAGTTTGTAAGCCGCTCTGAGATGCCTTTGGGCAGTGAAGGGCGGGGTATAAATCCAATCTTCTCCTCCTCCTCCTCCTCCTCCTCCTCCTCTTTCTTCTTCTTCTTCTTCTTCTTCTTCTTCTTCTTCTTCTTCTTCTTCTTCTTCTTCTTCTTCTTCTTCTTCTTCTTCTTCTTCTTCTTCTTCTTCTTCTTCTTCTCCTTCTCCTTCTCCTTCTCCTTCTCCTTCTCCTTCTTCTCCTTCTCCTTCTCCTTCTCCTCCTTCTCCTTCTCCTTCTCCTTCTCCTTCTCCTTCTTCTTCTTCTTCTTCTTCTTCTGGGACCTGACTTCATCAACCCAAGATCACCCCCCAAGATTTGTTTAAAAGCCACAGAAAGGCCACATCTGAATCTGGAGGGCCATCCGGGTGGGTGAGGGGGCTGCGGGGGCTGGGGAAAACTGTGCTTCCCCAATGCAATTGAGCTGCTCTTTTCCTTTTCTGCTGAGGGATGCCCAGCAGCAGTGTTCCCTCTAAGCTGAGTTAGTGTGAGCTAGCTCACAGTTTTTTAGCCTCCGGCTCACACATTTTTGCCTTCGCTCAGGAAGGAGGGCTCCAGAGCAAACTAGCCGCTCACAAAGTAGAATTTTTGCTCACAAGACTCTACAGCTCAGAGGGAGCACTGCAGCCTGTGTTGGTTTCAGAGGGTGAAGCTGTTCAAAGGAGAGGAAGCATTTCAACTCTCTCCCTCCATCATGTGGGGAGGCCCAAGCCAGCTTTTCTGAGCATTTCAAAAATTCTGGAAGGACTCAGTTTCAGATCTCCCAGCTTCTCCTTTGCTTTGACCCTGAAGAGAAGGGAAAGTTGCGCAACCGGTGTGCGGGGGGGGGCGGGGCGGGGGGAGCCTATAAGAGTCCAACGCTGAAATAAAACAAATGGTGAGTTTAAAGTGCTACAGCTTGAGAACGCAGCCCCCGGCTCAGTTTCTTGGACACTCCCCCCCCAACCCCCGCAGACAATCCTGGGAGTTTGGCTCCACTGGATTTCCTTCCTGTGCGCAGCAGAGGAAGACCCTGAGACGCAGGAGGTCACAGCTGCTGTCTCCTGGTCTCATCCCTGTAGAAACCTTTAGTGTGGAAGCAAACGCTGATACTTTCTGCTTGTGTTCAGAATGCTTCGTGTACGCCTCTTAATTCCTCACAAAAGCTGCGGGAGGTGGGTCAGTGAGTGCCTTGGGCAGCAGTGAACATAAGAACATCAGAAGAGCCCCGCTGGCTCCGACCAGCCGTCTGCCTAGTCCATCATCCTGTCTCGCACAGTGGCCAAGGAGTTATGCTGGGGGTCAGCAACAGGGCAGAGAGGCCGAGGCCTTCCCCCGATGCGGCCTCCTGGCTCGGGGATTCAGAAGATTCAGAGGCTCAGGGCCACTGCATGTGGAGGTTCCCCTCAGTCACCATGGCTGGTAGCCATTGATAGACTTGTCCTCCATTAATCTATCTAATCCCCTTTTAAAGCTGTTTATTCCTGTGGCCATCACGACATCCTCTGGCAGCGAACTCCAGCTTTTAATCACCCTCTGGGTAAATCAGTATTTCCTTTCCTCTGTCCTGAACCTACTGCCCATCTGCTTCATTGGACGCCCTCGAGTTCCAGTATTTGGGGAGAGGGAGAAAAATGTCTCCTTCTCAGTTCTCTCCATCCCATGCACAGTGTTATAAACCTCTCTCACGTGCCCCCTGTGGTCGTCTCTTTCCTAAACGGAAAAGCCCCCGACTCTCCGGCCTTTCCTCCTGGGGGAGGTGCTCCAACCCCCTCCTCATCTGGGCCGCCCTCCTCTGGGCTTTTCCCAGCTCTGCAGTGTCCTTTTTGAGATACGGTGGCCAGAACTGTACACAGTCTTCCAAACGAGGCCACACCCTAGATCAGGGGTGGCCAAACTTGCTTAAGGCAAGAGCCACACAACATAAACGTCAGATGTTTGAGAGCCGCAAGACGTGAACAGATGTTACACACACGTTTTTATCGAAAAAATTGCAAATTTGCTTTCTATTAACATTAAATGAGACTGCCGAAAATACAACCGAAAGGGGTAAAAACAGATAAACCTTTCAATGTGTCCTTCAAGCCGGCTGGCTTGGCGAAGGCATTTAAAGAGACAAATGCCTTTGGTGTGGTGGTTAAGTGTGTGGACTCTCATCCGGGAGAACCGGGTTTGATTCCCCACTCCTCCACTTGCAGCTGCTGGATGACCTTGGGCAAGCCATAGTTCTGACAAGAGCTGCCTTTGAAAGGGTAGTTCTGTCAGAGCTCTCTCAGCCCCACCTCCCTCACAGGGTGTCGGTTGTGGGGAGTGGAAGGGAAAGGAGCTGGTAAGCCACTCTGAGACTCTGGGTGAAGGGTGGGTATAAATCCAATCTCCTCCTCTTTCTTCCAAGCTGGACCGGGGGCGGGGGGAGCTTTGAGAACACATTTAAAGTTAAAGTTGTTTTCTTTCTCTGCCCCCCGCCCCCGACACCTCAAGCCCACCCAGGGAGGGGAACGCTGGCTGGGGAAGGGAAGACCGAACGGGGAGGCATGCCTCCCCTTTGCTTCCCCAGCCGCCCTGCCGGGAGCCGCACAATATGTGTGAAAGAGCCACATGCGGCTCTCAAGCCGTAGTTTGCCCACCCCTGCCCTAGATCTATCCAGGGGCATTGTAATATCATCTGTTTTATTCTCAGTCCCTTTCCTAATAATCCCTGACACAGAGTTTGCCTTTTTCAGTGCTGCAGCACTGCCCGTATCAATCAGCACCGTTTCTCAGCCTAGCCTGCCTCATGGGGTTGTTGCGAAGACAACACTGAGGCGGGGAGACCCACACATGTTGCTCCAGTTGGCTTGGATGAAGCCGAAGCTGGGTCAGAAAGTGTATCTCTGCAGGACATAGATCAGGATGGGCAGCCATGTCAGCCTGTCTGGAGTGGCAGAAAAGAGCCAGAGTCCAGCAGCACCTTCAAGACCAGCAACATTTGTGGCAGGGGAGGACCTTTCGTGAGTCATGGCTCACTTCTGCAGGAAGGGAGAGGCCTGTGATGAGGGGCAATGGCAGAGCAACGTGGGTTGAAGCTTACGGAGAAACTGGACTGCGGGGGTTATAGATGTGCTCAGGCAATGCGCCCAGGGGTCATTTCAAAGAAAAAGAGGTGCAGGAGCTCATTTGCATAACTCATTTGCATATGCCACATCCCCTGACAAAGGGCAGGCATGTTTAAAATGAGTTATGCAAATGAGTTTAAATTCCCCCCCCAGTCTCTCCACAAAAGCGGAGAGGCTCAGGGGGAAAGGCAGGCATGTCTGCCTCCCTGCCCTCCCCGTCTCCAGCCAGCCCACTGGGTTCATGCCTGGGTTCCCTGCTGGATCTTCTCCAGGTGCCCTGTGGCTGCAGGGCACCTGGGGGAGATTGGGCAGGGAGCCCAGGCATTTAAATCCCCCCTCCCTGAGTGTCTCTGTGGGCGGAGGGTGGGGCCTGGGCTCCTTACTGCCAGAGCGCCACTCCGGGGCGCTCCGGGAGGAAATGACCCCTGAATGCACCACATCTTGGGATGTTCCCTTACCTCCAGAAAGCAGATATCAGGCACTCTGATGACTCCAGCAGCTGCCATAGCACCGTCTTATTTCTTGCAGAAATGTTCTGCAATGTTCTATCAGTGCTGTCAGCTGCAGAGCTGAGTTGGCTGCTGCTTTTCTTGGGGGTCCGCTGGGGATCCTCCTTGGAGGCTCCCCTTCCCACTGCGCTGGCGTTTCTAAAGGAAAAGTTGTTTACTCCCCACTGTTCCCTCTTCATTCAACGTTCTTTAACCTTGGGTCAGAATGGAGGAAGAAAGCGTGTGTCATGCCACAGAAGTTTCAGTGAATGCGACTCTGGCAGAGAGATTTATTGTTTATTGTTTGGGAGAGAAAGCCGGTTCTGGAATGTAAGCAAAGGATTTATGGGTCCACTGGCTTCCATGCTCAGCAGTGTTCCATGCCAAATGTTCCCGAGGACTGTGCAGGTCTGTAGATTTTCTGGGACCACATATGTAAGTGACCCCCCCATGCCCTTTTTCTGCTTCCTCCCCCTTCCAGTACTTCAGCAGCATCTCTGCCCTGTGCTCCAGCTATCCCTGTTTACCTGGGGGCAAATTGTTCTAGTCCCAGACCCTGGTCAATCACTGCCCCCTGTAAGTGTAAAGCATGAGAGTTGCCAATTTAGTTGTTTCTTGGTTTACCTAGGATGTGATCACCCAAACAGTTTGGCCCAACATAGCCACCCCTCCCCACCGGATCAAACAGGCACAGTCACACGGCCACATCTGTCAGGCATTCCCCAGGTATACTCACACCATTGTAGGATAACTTGGAGCGGGTTAAAAAGGCACCACATCACAAGTTGTGTTTTTGGTTCCCCACGCATTCATTGCGTGTGGCTGGATGTCTGAACGCAGGGGAGTGCATGCAAAATGGCCTGGCGGTCTGCACCTGCAGATACATTTCTGCCACTGGGGTGGTTTTTTGAGTTTTTGCCTATAGGCGCATGTGCACACATGCACATGAGTGCATATGCACACACTTGAGTGCACATGATGCACACGTAGCTGCCCTGAGCCCACTTGCAGGGAGGGTGGAATATAAGTCAAATAAATAAATACGCGCCCACCTGCATTTTGAAAACGACCAGGCAGTGCGCTCCGTGGCTGAAGCGCTGCAGTAATGTGGATGCTTGACCATGAGACAGCCGTGGGGGTAACCCACAGCAGGGTGTGCTGTCTGGATGATATGCCCCACAACATTTTAAACCGGTACAATTAGAGGCGGTGCCATTTCGCGCTAAGTCGCCAGTGTGGTCACACCCTTAGTGTCTTATCCCACCTTTCTCCCCCAGTGGCTTACTTCTCTCCTCTGCTTTATCACAACAACCCCGTGAGGTAGACTAGACTGCGAATGTTCAACCAGCCCACGGTTGCCCAGAGAGCTTTCATGGCAGAGTGGGGGTCTGAATCTGGGTTCCCCAGATCCTCATCCAGCACTTTCACCACAATGCAGCACTGGCTCGCTCTTTTAGGACAAAGTCTGAGTCCAGGGGCACTTTTAAGGCCAACAAAGTTTTATTCAAGGTATAAGCTTTTGTGCGCGCACACACACAAAAGCTTATGCCAGGAATAAAGCTTTGTTGGTCTTAAAGGTGCCCCTGGACTCAGACTTTGTCCTGCTTCTTCAGACCAACACGGCTGCCCACCGGAACCCCTCCCTTTTAGGGGTCAGCTTCTTCCCCGGCAACTAAGGCTGCGGTCAGACGTGACATTTGGTGCGGAGGGGAACTGAGCCTGTTTCCCCTGGTTGAAATTGACATGACGTTGGGCGATCACACATCCTTTGTGGCTGCGGGCTCAGCCCGTCACTGCCCAATCAGACGGCGCATGGCCAAGTGGGGTTTTTTTTTGCCTTTTGCTTCCCATATGTGTAAATGAGGAATTGCACCTTTGCACTGAGGGTTCCCCGCGGAGTATGCGGTTATGCACATTCTGCTAAGTGAAGGGGAAAATGGCACCAAGTCAGGATGGAATGAGCAGACCAGCCTGATGGCATGAAAGCATGCTTGAGCAATCAGACAGGGGAGAGTCCGTCCGTAGACCGTTGGCAAGCATTAGGACTGGACTTTCCCCCGTGTCTTTTAACTCTGCTTCCATGGCAGAGCAGCACAGGGTGCTGACGGCTGTGGGACCTTTCCCAGATGTTGCTGTCTGATCGTGCCCTTTAGATCCGTCAGGCATTCGCAGCTGAGTTGGATCTAAAGGCATGTCCAACTGCGGCCTAAGTCTCTAGCAGTATCTAGGAGGTGGTTTAGGGATGTGTCTGAGTGTAGCCTGCTGTTTTGTGGACTGCAGCTGCTAAGCTACATTAGCAGCTGTTCAAAATTTATCACTACACAGTTCTGCATTCTTGGTACATCTTTTAAACCAATGAACAGTTGATGTCTTGGCTTTTAGTCTGCAGAGCACAGGCTGTTCCAGAGGAAAGGAATGTAAAAGGCTGATGTGTATTGGAGGAAGGAGGATGTCCTATGAGGCCAGAGTGGCTGTGATTTTCTGTGGAATGTTGGGGGGGGGTAGGGTTGCTCCCCCCCTTCCTGGCCTCTGGGTCAGGCCTGGAGTTCTCCCAGAATTTCAACTGGTCTCCGGATGACAGAGATCAGTTCCTTTGGAGGAAATGGCTGCTTTGCCAGCTGGACTCTCTGGCCTTATACCTACTAGCCTCCCCAGGCTGCACCCCCAAATCTCCAAGCATTTCCCAAACCAGAGGTGGTGGCAACCCTCGCCCACAAAGCTGGGCACAGAGCTCTTCTGGGGGTCTGGCGAACGTGTGGAAGATCAGCCACCTTCCTGTCTGCGTAGTGCTGGACCCCACCCGAGGGTTTGGCTGAAAATGCTGTCGGACGTTAGCCAAAGGCTGGTACAGCCCTTTAAAAGAATTACATTTATTAGGGCAATAAAACAACTTTAATGACCAGTAGGTGTGATGCTTACCTAGTCTGCACGCTTTCTGAAACCGGGCCCACTTCTGAATGTGACCATTCGGGACTCCCCCGTGCGGGCAGGATGGGCTCCAGAAGGGGCAAGGCGTGCATTGCCTGCTGTTGGCTGGGAAGGAGCCAGACCCCTCGGAATGGATGGGGGGGGCGGAGTCAAGGGGGGTAGTGGGACATTTGGTTAATATAGCAGTTTTTTTGCCCAGTCACAGAAGCATGATACTGAGTGCAGTAAATAAATCTCCAAAGAGATATATTGCAAAAAAGGTATTCAAGTAGATCCAGTTCACCTTCAGGTTGCAGTCAAAAGAAGAGAAAGAGAAGCCCTAATCTAAAGAATCCTTTCCCTGCCACCAATGGCCAGCTAGTCCGGCATCATGTGTGTGGGAGCAGGAGGGCCCTGCCTCTACGGGAGAGACCTGCTGCAGGGACATGTGTCTCCATGGAAGGCCATGTGCAGTGAGGGAGAGGACAAAGGGGAAGAGGGAGTAGGGGTCAGAGGGCAGCTCCCAGGTTAGGACAAAGAGAGGCATCCCATTCAAGGAGGTAACACCTGTATGCCCTTGGAGTGATGCAGCGCCCCCCAGTGTCCAGGCATGCTGAGTTGCTCACTCCGACAGGGAGCAGAGGGAATGTGGTCACTCCCTACCCCCCTTGGGAAAAGGAGGGGGGCCCAACTTCCTCTCCAAACTGGAAGGCGTCTCAGCTTCACAGCACGAATCACGATCTGCTTTTTGGTCACATCCCACAAGTCTGAGAGGCGCAACGAAACAACAAAACTAACTTTGTTTTTATTTTAAAAAATGTACTGAATTATAACTTAATGTCGGGTAAGGTTTCTAGAAATGCTGGGTGAGTCACTGGACAGTTTCTTGGCTTTCCTCCTGGAACGCTTGGCTCAGCCTGCAGCTATTAAAAGAGAAAGAAGGCAAAGGCGACCGCAACTATTAAACAAAAGTCCTGCTTCACCTAAAGGCAGCTACGCTCAGGGGGCAGAGGGCCACATTCTCCTGGTTCGGAGGCGCCAGCAGTCATGCCAGGGGCCGGGTGTGAGAAACTCTGCTCTGCTGCTGGGTTTGCCCTGACGGCAATTGGGCTCGAGGGCAAGCTGCCCTTCCTCCTGCGGCCTTGGCAAGCAAAGGACACCTGAGTGAAATCAAGGGAGACAGACGGGCGCCTTCACCTGTGGGGCATTCTTGGCTGGGTGGAATGCCTGACCAGCACATCTCAGCCCTAGCAGAGTATTGGCTCTTGACACAGTTTGGGGACAATTGTCGCCAAATCACATGGAGTTGCTCAAATGCAGGTGGGGCCTGACGATCCCCTCCCCCCCCAAATGACCACAGAGATCAGTTCCCCCGGAGCAAGTGGCTGCTTTGGAGGGGGGACTGTGTGGCATCACACCCCTGCTGAGCTCCTGCCCCTCCCCGAACTCTACCTTCCCCGGCTCCACCCCCAAGTATCCAGGAATTTCTCAACCCAGAGTTGGCAACCGGGCCAACACAGCAGGAGTAGAGGAGAATCCCTTCCCTTTCAGGCTTTAACAAGGGTGCTGGGCTTGATTTCTGAAATGAGCCTCCAGCGTCGAGGAGTGTTTCCCCCAAACTTTGCCGTGGCCCACCCCCAAATCCCCAGGGCTCTCCCCAGCCCAGAGCTGGCAGCCCTAATGGCACAACCAACTATTGTTTCAGCAGATGTTTGTAGTAGCTGAGAGGCTCCCTGCCCATCCCCGAAAGCAGACTCATGGGCAGTGTTCCCTCTAGGCTGAGCGAGTGTGAGCTAGCTGACAGTTTTTTAGCCTCCAGCTCATACATTTTTGTCTTAGCTCGGGAAGGAGAGCTCCAGAGCAAACTAATTGATGCAGTAGCCAAATTGCTTGCTCACAACTTTAATCCCAGTAGCTCACAAAGTAGAATTTCTGCTCACAGGACTCCACAGCTTAGAGGGAGCACTGCTCACGGGAGACCATGTGCAAAAGGGCCCAAGGCTATCCCACCCACACAATGGGACTTGGAATGCCAGCTGTCTCCCCATCGCTGGGAATGGTGTGACAGCAGACATTTGCAACTGCACCTTCTCGAGTGGACTAAGCAGTCCAGGAGCTGGATGATGGCTGCTGTAGCACAAGAACTTATGGTGTGCACTTCCTGCATCTGAAGAAGAGATCTCTCAGGTTGCCAACCTCTGGGTCAGGCCTGGAGTTCTCCCAGAATTACATTTCAGTTCAAGAAAACAGCATCTTTGGCAAGTAGACTCAATGTTGGCATGCTACCCTGCTGAGCTCCCTTCCTTCCCCAAACTCCCCCCTCCCCAGGCTCACCCCCTTGATCTCCAGGAAATTCCCAACTTGGCCTTGGCAACCAATGTTCCCTCGAAGCTATGGAGTCTTGTGAGCAAAAATTCTGCTTTGTGAGCTGCTAGCATTAAAGTTGAGAACAAGCAATTTGGCTACTGCATAAATTAGTTTGCTCTGGAGCCCTCCTTCCTGAGCGAAGGCAAAAATGGGTGAGCTGGAGGCTAAAAAACTGTGAGCTAGCTCACATTAACGCAGCTTAGAGGGAACACTGTTGGCAACCCTATCTTGAAGCTCAAGCTGGAATAAATTGTGCTAATCCTTCAGGTGAACTCCTGTGGTTTGCTGCTCCAGGCTAACACTCCTCAGCCTACCTGGATTTTCCCTGGAGACCTGCGCGAGATCTCAGACGGGTGAGCAAAGGAGCCCCGATTCGGAACAGCCTGGCTTTTAAAAACAAATATTCTCTGGGTGCAGCCATCTTCCCTCCTCGGGCCTTGCCTGGGCGAAAGTCAGGAAGTGACTGACCCAGAGGTGTTGAGAGTTGCCGGCTGGCTTGTTTACGTAAAGGCCCATTAACGTCTCTGGGGTCCAGCCAAGAGCTGTGTGTACATGCCGGAGGGGAGAAGTGGGGGCCGGAAAGTGTTGCAACCAAGCCATTAACGTGGCCGTGTTTATGTCCATGTGCTGACTACTCCCCGTCCCTCTTAATGGGGACATGGTGACGACAGCCACCTGCCTTCTCCTCCACTCCTTCCCTCTCGCCATTGCCTGATGGACATGCCGTTTTGGGCTAGCAACCAGCACTGGGGACACATTGTACATCAGCCCTTTCCAGGCTTTTCAGTATGCTGACCCATAAGTCCACATTGACTTGGTATGGTGACCCAACCAGGGCTGGTCCAAAGTTTTCTGGTCCCCTGGGCAAACTATGACCTTGGCACCCGTTTAGTTCAGCATTCCTTTTTCAACAGCGGCTAACCCGATTATTCCAAGAAACTGACAAGCATCACACGAAAAATGTAACTGCCCCCTGTGTGAACCCCAAGCAAGCGGCATTCCAACAGAGACACTGCCTTTGCCTATGGAGGCCAGTTCCTGCCTCTGAGCACCCTCTGCTTCTCCACTATTAGATCCTCTAATCCCCCCCCCAAAAAAAAAAAAAAATTCAAGGAAGCTCACTTCAGTGACCATCAAGGCATGCTGGACTTGTTGACATGAATATGCAGGGAAGAAAAATTGCCATCTGATGAATGACATGGAAGATGCTGTTTCCAGGGTCAGGTCTGGGTTTCCACATTCATTCATTCATTCATTCATTCATTCATTCATTCATTCATTCATTCACATTTATACCCCGCCTTTCAGCCTAGGCTGGCTCAGGGCAGCTTACATAAAATCAGCAGAAACATGCAAAAAGCAATTAAAACAATGTAAAACAATTAAATCCTTACTAGCTCTTAGATTACAGCAATGATGTTCACCATTAGCTACCTCTCTTCCCATGGGCAGCTTGCAGTTCTTCTGTAGTTGCCATCAGACGTCTGTCCGGCTGCTGATACAGGCTGTTAGGATACATTCCAGGGCAGTGGGCCTCTTCTTAGTTGTTAATAGTGGCGGTGGCTCCAAAAACCTGGCGGCTTTACAGACCCTGAGGAAATGTGATAGGTCCCACAGGGCCCTGATTTCCTCTGGGAGCTCATTCCACCAGCTGGAGCTGCCACCGAGAAAGCCCGCGCCCTGGTTGTCCCCAGCCTGGCCTCCTTAAGACTCGGGAGGGCCAGTCGGTTCTGGGACCTTGGACGCAGCACTCTCTGGGGAACATGTAGGGAAAGGCAGTCCCTCAGGTATGTAGGTCCCTGGCCATAAGGGCTTTAAAGGTAAGAACCAGCACCTTGAAGCGAATTCGGCATGCTATCGGCAGCCAGTGCAGTGCCCAGCACAGGCTGGATGTGCTCCCGAATTGGAAGTCCCATCAACAGCCTGGCCGCAGCATTTTGCACCAGCTGCAGCTTCCGGATTTCAGACAAGGGCAGCCCCATGTAGAGAGCATTACAGTAGTCCAATCTCAAGGTGACCATTGCATGGATCACTGTTGCCAAGTCACTGCGTTCGAGGAAGGGAACCAACTGCCTAATCAGCTGGAGATGGTAAAAGGCTGCCTTGGCAGTGGCTGCTACCTGGGCCTCCATTGTTAATGAGGCATCTAGGAGCACTCCCAGACTCCTAACCCGGGCTTGCCAAGAACTTACCGTACGCCGGCGGGGGACGGATACGTCCCGGCAGGAACATCCCAGGGGGAAGGAAAGATGCGGCGTATGATGCCGTTGCCAGGAAGTTACGCTGGGTGATGCTCTGGCAATGGGTCTGGAAACTCGATGGTACCATCGAGTTTCCAGCCCCATTGCCAGAGTGCCGCCTGTTGTCACTTCCTGATGACGGCATCATGCGGCGTGGGTGTTGCGCGGGAGAATGTTTCGGCTGGGGACTGTGTGTCCCCCGCCGAAATACAGTAAGTACCTGGGAACCCTATCCTAACCTCCGACGCTGGGACCAAAGGTACCCCATCGAAAGTTGGGAGTGGAATCCATATCCTTGGACCACCCCGACTCAGGTAAAGGACCTCCATCTTCATCGGATTCAATTTCAGCCGGCTCAGTCTAAGCGGGAAGGGCATCGGATTCAATTTCAGCCGGACGAGAGTAGCGGGAAGGGCAGGGGGTGGCCAGTAGGGAGGGTGGAGATTTTGGGGGTGGAGCCTGAGGAGGGCGGGGTTTGAGGAGGGGAAGGCCTCCAGTGGGGTGTAGTGCCATAGAGCCTGCCTTCCAAAGCAGCCGTTTTCTCCAGATGAACTGATCTCTGTCACCTGGAATCAGCAGTGAGAACAGGAAATCCCCAGCCACCACCTGGAGGCTGGCAACCCTACTTCTTGCCTTGAAAATCCTACAGGGATGCTGTTAAGTGCTGGTTGCTGGACGCAGTGCAGTGATCAGCTCTAGTTTATTCAGTGATTTCAGGAACACAACAAGGACACCCAGCAGGGTTTGAGCCCAGCTTATAAAGCATGCAAACACCACACACCCCACACACACCCACGCCCAAGGATAGGCTATTTACATGACACTGCTTATCTATTGGCCAATTCCAGGGTCCTGGTCAGCTATTGTTCTTGGGGAGCAAGCTCACCCAGGTCAAGGTCCACATTCAGGGATGGCTTAGGTTCAGTACATATCCATTTAAAAAACATACAAAAACATACATGTATTTATTAAACACAGACTAAAACATTATATAGGGGCCCATTCATACCTCATAAAGAATTGTAAAAATATACACAAGGGCTAATAAGATAGACCTGATGTGTTTCGGCCTTAGCAGGCCTTCTTCATACTTTATGTATGTATGGTTGTATGCATTTCTGTCTATATAATAGCCAATGTGTTCCATATGCATTTTGTATTAGACCTCTGAAGAAGGCCTGCTAAGGCCGAAACGCGTCAGGTCTATCTTATTAGCCCTTGTGTATATTTTTACAATTCTTTATGAGGTATAAATGGGCCCCTATATAATGTTTTAATCTGTGTTTAGTAAATACATGTATGTTTTTGTATGTTTTTTAAGTGGATTTTGAATTTGGCCCTCTTTTGTTTTGGACTAACCTTTTCAGGTACTGAATTCTTTATTTTGGGTTCAGTTTTCTTCCCTCCCCTTTCTGTTCTCTTAGGTTCAGTACATAACAGAGGCCATAAGTTAGCTGCGGCTTAATAGCCCTTTACACACCCACATATGCACACACGCGTCTGCTGTTGCAGTGACAAATTGTTTTGTTTTAAAACAGATTTGATGTCGTCATTATGCTTGAACCGAGATTCTTCTTGTGAGTCCAGGGGGCACCTTTAAGGTCAACAGAGTTTAATTCTGGATATCAGCTTTTGTGTGGTATCTGAAGAAGTGGGCCTGCACCCGAAAGCTTATCTCCAAAATTAAACTCTGTGGGCCTTAAAAGTGCCCGGCTGGACTCAAACCCAGTTCCACTGCTTCAGACCAACACGGCTGCCCCCCTGGATCTATCCAGGTTCTTCTTGTTCAGCATCTTTTTGATGATGCCTTCGTGCTTGGCATTGGAAGTGTGAGACCCAGGTACTGCCATGGTTGCCAGTCTCCAGGTGGGGCCTGGAGATCTCCTGGAATTACAACTGATCTCCAGATTAGTTCTCCCAAAGAAAATGGAGGCGCTTCGGAGGGTGGACTCTCTGGCATTATTTACCCCTCTCTCCTAAGGCTCCACTTCCGAATCTCCAGGAATTTCCCAATCTGGAGTTGGCAACCTTTAGTACTGCTAAAGCCTGAGATTAGACCTGATAGCCCTTCACGGGTGAGGCAGGCCCCACTGGGATCCTGGCACCTAGTGATCTCAGCCTGTTACAACTGTACGGAGTTTGGCTCTACATTGTCAGGCCGCTTCCCTGCCCTGGCATGTCGACTGACAGCCCAGAAAGAGGAAGTGGCGACTTGTTAAGAATTACCGAAAATGGGCAAGGCTCTCCTGCGGGAAGCGGCTTGTGATCTGCTGGGCGTGACGGTCTGCCACGTCGGCTCTGGCAAAGGGCAGCTCACGAGTGGGGAGAGGAGCTCACCTGGCTCAGAAGGGGGGGAGGCTGAATTCCTGCTCCCGCCTTCTGCTCTACCAATCGCTTGCAAAGGGTGTGAGTGGCGAGGCTGCTTTCAAGAGTACGGTGTATATTTTCCAGCCTGCCTCTGAAAGAACGCCTCGTTTTCTTAATGTGCGTGGACTTGTGCTGGAATTTGTATCATCTCGTGGTGCTTTCTTGCCGGTTGCGTCTATTTGTCTTGCAGAATTCTACATGCCCCTCTTCTTGTGAAAATGGAGTTTCTTGCATGACACTGGCGCCAGGTGGAGGGGCTGGCACAGTTGGTCAGATGCCAAAGCTACATGGTCTTGAGGCCCCGCCACTATCTAACAGCCACAGCAACTCCTCCCGGTTGGGAATCTACTGGAGATTTGGGGGTGGAGCCTGGGGAGGACAGGGACCTCTGTGGGGTACCATACCACAGAGTCGCCCCCTCCAAAGCATCCTCTTCTCCAGGGGAACTGAGCTCTGTAGTCTGGAGATGAGCTCTAATTCTGGGGGATCCCCACGTCCTGCCTGGAGGCTGGCATCCCTACCAGGCTGGGTCTGCCCCGTCCTCTGTCCCTCAGCGTACCTGGTGGGAATTAAGATCACAGGAAGAGGCCCTCCTGACTGTCCCGTCAATCAAAGAGGCTTGTCTGCTGGGCACATGAGAGAGAGGGGGCCTTTTTGGTGGCAGCCCCAGGATTAGGGAACAACCTCCCCTGGGAGGTGCGCCTGGCCACTCCCCCCCACTTTCAAACTTCAGGAGGCAGCTAAAGAGGGCTTTATGTAGGACTGCACTCAATTAAGTTGCCAGCAGTCCTGAATTTGGGTTTTAAATTAAGCGGTGGCTCAGAGGTTAAGACGCTGAGCTGCAGACTGAAAGGTCTGTAGTTCGGCAGTTTGAGACCCGAGTGCCGCGTGACAGAGTGAGCTCCCGTCTCTGGCCCCAGCTCCGGCCAACCTAGCAGTTCAAAAGCAAGAAATTGCAAGTAGATAAATAGGCACCACTTCGGTGGGAAGGTAACAGTGTTCCATGCACCTTGGCATTTAGTTATGCCGGTCACATGACCACAGAGAAGTCTTCAGACAGCGCTGGCTCTTCAGCTTGGAAATGGAGATGAACACCGCGTCCCTAGAGTCGGATTCGACTGGCTTTTGAGCAAGGGAAACCTTTACCTTTACCTTAATGTATTTTATGTCTTCTGTTTTGTGCCTTTTATCTGTATTGTAAACCACCTTGTACCCTCTATAAGGAAGAAAGGTGGCTAATAAATGCTTTAAATAAATAAATGTCACAAGGTGAGCATGGTGGTTCCTCCCCTGCCAGGTACTCAGAGGGCAGGATCGGGCACCAGACACTGGCTGTGCAGCAGCTGGCTGTGTGCAGTGCTGACTGGTTGGAAACAGTGACGTCACTGACCCCTTCTCCCCACCTACCTTAAGTGGTCTCAATGGTTGTTGCTGTTCTTTTAAACCAAAACTATTTGGGTTTTTTGGTTAAGTGAAGGAGAAGAAATGAATGCACATTTCATTGAATAGGTGAAGTCTATTAGGGTTTTTTTTTTTTTAAATGTAAGTGGCTTGCCAGAAGCAAGACACAATGGTATAATGAGTTGCATGGTGTTTCTGAAGATGCAGGAGGAGAAAAAACCTTCTTTAAAAGCAAGAATAGCCATAAGCAAGCTCTGAAAGGGAGGAGGGTTGGAGAGCAGCTAAGCTTTCTTCTCCAGTCCTTTTCCAGCTCAGAATTGCCCTTCCCGACTTTACTTTTTCATCTTCAAAGGAGAAAGGACATATGGACAATAGCACGGGGAACAATCAGTCTGGGAAGGGTGAAACAATTGAAGATCAGGAAGTGGACCAAGAATTAATCACCTTTTCTCAACAGGCCTTTCCTGTCCTCCAACTTACAGGCTGTCTTGGGTGGTTAAAAATATATGGAGGAAAGAACTGCAGAGCTTAGCTTCATGGATGGTTTGAGACTTGGATCTCAGGGGTCTGTAACTGAATTCTGTTCCCCCATTACACTTAGCATAACAGCATTTATGGATGCTACAAATGGGTATCTGTTGCATTTGCCTACATTACAGTTCTTCTTCTGCAGGGGAATTTTATCGGGGAAACTGCATGAGGCTGCGTGTGTGTTCACCTTCCCCTTCCCCAGCATGGTACCTCTGGTCAGCAGCCATACTGTTTGTAGTTGATGCTTGAAATTAAATTGAATATTTGGGCATACCTACTCTGGGTTGGGAAATTCTTGTAGATTTGGGGACTGTGCCTGGGAAGGGAGAGTTTGGAGAGGGGAGGCAGCGTGGCAGGGACGTGATGTCACAGACTCTGTCCTCCAAAGCTACCATTTCCTCCAAGGGGACTAATCTCTGTAGTCTGGAGCTGAGTTCTAATTCTGGGTGAATGCCAGGCCCCATCTCGAGGATGGACGGCACCCTTAGTGATTGGATCCCCAGTGCTGCCAAGTGGCTGGCCAATTGGGTGCCTGACTCTCTCTGGATGCTTGCGCTGAGGTTGAGCTGTGCCCAAGTATCCCCTCTAGTCATATTTCACAAGTGCCCTTTTGCTATGCTTTGGAATGCAAAAGACCTCAAGTGCCAGAGAGTCCGGTTGCCCTGGGGTGGGGGGGTGGGGGGTTGCTCCCTCCCTTTGCTGCAATAATGCTTCGCTTCTGACCGTCCCATTCTTCTTTCCAGGGCTCATCGCAATGACATGGAGAACATCTACCCCTTCTTGTTCCTTGGGGCCGTCTACTCCCTCCTGGACCCCTACCCGGCCCTGGCCCGGATCCACTTCCTGGTCTTTTTCCTTGGCCGGGTCATCCACACCGTGGCCTACCTCCTGAAGCTGAGAGCCCCGACACGGTCCGTGGCTTATGGCGTGGCTCAGCTGCCCTGCTTTTCCATGGCCTTACAGATCATATTTGCGCTCTTAAAAGACTGGTGATTGCTCAGTGCCCTGGCAGAAGTCTGACAGGACAGAAGTTGGAATGGACGCAGGCGGCAGCTTCTTTACGGTGAAATGGGCGGCTCTTCCAGTTGTGTTGCTCTGGCCCTTGTCCCCCAGTCTTTCCAGGCAGGGACGGAACCCTGCCTACCTGCAGACGTATCACCTCCAGCATCTTCCTTCCCACGGGGCGGGCTATGCCACAAGGGGGCCCGGTCCACCCGTTCTCAATAAAAGCCGAGAGAGCAGCACCAAATCTCTAGTTCCTCAGAGGGATTTTGGCCTAGTGGGGGGAGCAGACGGGAGCTACCGCTGGGACGGGCCTGCCTAGACAGCCCTGGGCTACGTCGGGGGGAGGAGCTTTCTCTCTCTCCGGTTTCTGCGACTGAGACGGAGGGGATCTTGCTGGCAGGGGTGTGGCTGCTTGGGGTTCCGCCTCTGTTCTGTGGCTGGATTCTCCACAGTTGGACCTCCTGTTGAGTCCAGAATTGTACACGGAGGGTTAGTGCTGTCCCTCTCGCTTGGTGGGCGAGCCCTGAGCAGAGGGTCTCCTCCAGGCCCGTTTCTCCTTGGCCTCTGGCTTGGCTGTCTTCAACAGTCTCCTTGCAGGCTCCCTCTGGGACCCCGGGGTCTTGGTGGGGGCTCCTCCTCCAGTGTTCCCCCTCACAGTGGGGGTGACTGCCTGGCTGCGTGGGGTGGGGTGGGGACTGGGAGGACAATTCGCAGTTTTTCAAACTGAAGCCACCCCCCCCCCTTGCAGTATTGCCCATGGCGGCCCCTCAACTCAGTGGACAGTGAAAGCTTCAGCCCGCTGTTTTGTTTGTTTCTCTGTGACTCATCATTCTTGCAGTGCTCCCTGATTGGAAACAGGAAAGCTCAGAGCAGCGACTACAGCAGAGGTGTGATGGACAACCTCCCCTGAAGGGCGGCCAATCCCATCCTGTCTCTGCTGTGCACTCTCCATGGCACTTAAGGCAGAAACATGACAGAATTCCCACCCACCAGAGAAGGAAGGGAAGGTGAAGTTGCAACAGTGAATCACACAGAGACAGAGCGGGCAACTCGGGTCAGAACTATTTGGCAATAAGAGATGAATGAAAGAGCTTGCAAACATGAGTGGCATACAAGATAACCATTTGGACCACAGATGTAGATTAAGCCTGGCACACCCATCCTGCAGCAGAGAGAGCTGAAATAAACAGGAACCCCTTTATCTCATTGCGCCCAGCGTCTCTGCTTTCTGGACGCATGTCTTTCGTCAAACCAAACTGCATTTTCCCCCCAAGTGAGACCAGATTTCTCTATTATCCCCAAGGTTGACAAGCTTACTTGAAAGACCCCTCACTGTTGATCTGCCTCTGTGCCAGGGGGTCTCCAATGCGGTGCCCACGGGTTCCGTGGCACCCACAGACACCATTCCTGACATCTGCCAAGTGGGGACCAAGTAGGGCTTTTGCCCAGCAAGATTTCTGATTGGCCCTTGGAGATTTGGTTGGCTGTGCAGATTTTTTAAAATGTTGCTTTGGCAGCACAAGGCCTGATTGCTGTCCATTGGACTGGGATGGAGCTGAAGCCAATCCGTTTGAAAAAAGTCTCCAAAATCTCTACCAGGAAACCAGGACTGTTCTTGGACGGCAGAGAACTGGAGGGAAACACACAGGAAGTGGGGACTTTGCTTTCATTAGTTACCAGGCCCTTTTCCCAATGACTTTCCTGCCAATAAAATCCGCTGCGTGTTAGCAAAGGATTCTGGGAAGTGTTCTGGTGCATACCCTGAAGACCTGTATGAGCGTTGATCTGCTGGTTGGTGTGTGGTAGGGCATTCTTCATAGCTCAAGGGAGTGTGGTATAGTGGCTAGAGTGTCAGGACTAGGGAGACCTGGGTTCAAATTCCCACTAAGTCATTTAGCCACCTGGGTGATCTTGAGCCCTCTCTCTCTCTCTCTCTCTCTCTCTCTCCCTCTCTCTGGCCTACTTAACAGGTGTGATCCTTGGAGGAAGTGCAGGCTAAAAATATGCTGGAAACGTAATGGGAAATTTAACCCCCACACACACAACTTTTCTCCAGGGAGCTCAGGTGTGGGCACACAAGATCTCCCTCCCTCCCCTGCTTCCCTTCCAGGTGAGGTGACTGGCTGGCCCAAGTTCACCCAGGAAGCCCCATCACTTGGGTTGCCAGCCTCCAGGGGGCCCCTGGAGATCTCCCACGATTACTACCGCCCCCCAGGTCACCGAGATCAGCTCCCCTGGAGAAGGTGGCTCATGTTCAGTGTGACTCATGTTCCATTGCAGGAAAACCGTATGAAGCTGTGAGATAGGGCTGCCAACTCCGATTTGGGGGATTCCTCGAGATTTGGGGGTAGATCCCAGAGAGAGCAGGGTTTGGAGAGGGGAAGGATCTCGGCAGGGTGCAATGGCACAGGATCCCTCCTCCCAAGCAGCCGTATTCTCCAGGGGGAGCTGATCCCTGTCATCTGGAGACCAGTCGTAATTCTGGGTGATCTCCAGGCCCTACCTGGAGATTGGCAACCCTACTGTGAAGAACATCACTTTTCTGAAAAGCCGCATCACTAGTCTTAGCTGGACACTCTCTGCTCTGACTCACGTTCCTTGATGGGAAGCCCTCAGTTCCCAGGGAAACCATGAAAACCCTGATTCGGCACTATCCACCCTATAGTTGGAGCAGAACCTGGAGCCCGGCTGGGCTGTTGCGGCCTCAGCCTTCCTACCCCTTTAACTCTTTCCGGTGCCGCCAAAGAGGACCGGGCTGACGGCCTGCTCACGTGAAAGTGGTCAGAAGCTGTTTCTAGCAATTAACTTTGGCCTGCAGTTGACAAGTTTCTGTTTCAAGAGTGCCCCTTGGTGGTGAAAGGTGCTCACAATTTACGGGCATCCTTCCCTTTCAACTTGTAAAGTGCTTTCCGAGGAGACCGTAAAGTGAGGCTTTTTCAAAGCCTCGTGGGGTATTGACAGATCTACGGCCAGTTTGTGTCCGTTACTTTCAAGATTTTTTTTATTCCACGATAGTATCTTTGTACATTAACCGTTGCATGAAGCAGAAATTCAACACAAAGCTTTTTTTTTTTTTTTTGAGGGGGTGTTATGATATGGATGTAACTGTCACTGATGTAATTTCTTCTTTGCAGATAGCTCTCGAAATTGCAAGCGGCTTGGTGTGTGTTCATAGGGGGGGGGAGGTAGCAATCCAGTGTGGTTTAGTAGTTAAGAGTGTTGGACTAGGATCTAGAGCAGAGGTGCCGAACTCATTTGTTATGAGGTGCCGAATCTGACATTGATGTCACTTTGTTAGGCTGGGTCAGGTGTGCCAGGTACCAGAGATAGAAACTGTACAAAGGACAGTGGCTGGTGGGCTCTGAGTTGTTGCATCCTTACTGCAAGGCCCCCTGGGGTGGGAGGGGGTTGCAAAGGGAAACCCACACGGGCGGACTGGAGAGCCAGCGGTGCAGCCCTGGGCAGGCGCTCCCACGCTGCTTGACTCCTGCAGACGAGGTTGTTCCGCCACGCTGAAGCCGCAAGCGGAGTGGCTCCCCCCAAGCAGTCTCTTCTTCCCTCCCTTACGCTGGATGCTCACGGGCCACATAAGAGCCCTGGATCTGGCCCCTGGGCCTTATGTGTGACACCCCTGATCTAGAGGAACCAGGTTCTAATCCCTGTTGGGCCAGCCATACATTCCCAGGCTAACCCACCTCACAGGGCTGTAGTGAGGATTAGATCAGAAAAACGATGTAAGCTGCCTTGGGTCTCCTTTGGAGAGAAAGGCGGAGTATAAATAAATAACCCCCTTGACCTGTTCTGTAACAGGTTCTTTGCGTGAACATCTTTTCTTTAATCAGTTCAGACTTCAGATTCATGTGAAAGGATTTGCTTCTCTCTGTGATGTACGTAATGAATTTGACTGCCTTGATTCAGTGGTTGTATTTGGAAGGCAAGAGTCGTCAAGCAACGTTCTGTTCTTTGGCATGTTCTCCCCGCCAGAGATTGGATGGGGGAGAACGGTCTGAAATTATGTCTTGAAACTTAGATTTGGGCTGGGGGGAGAAGGTGAGTTTTGCAGAAATGGAAGCTAAGGGGGGGAGGCCCTTCTTACATCTGGGAATATCGAGCAGGATTAGCAGTTGTGCTTTCTGCTGCAGGAATCTGTTTGCTTCCACTCTGTTCTGCTTGTGTATTTGTAAATAAACAGAGAAAACTACAACAGATAGCTCCAGTGTTGTCTTTTCTGTCCGAAGGAAATGGAATCCAGTAGTATCTTCCTTCAAAATCCCCACCTCTTGGGAGAGATATAGAGTGTGGTGATAGGCACTCAGTGTCCCGGGAGCCACACGTAGTTCTCTGACACGCTGTCTGTGGCTCTTCTGAGCACTGCTCTCCAATGTGGTGCCTGCCCCATGTTCCAGGGAAGTGGGCAAGGTCCGTGCCCAGTGGGGCTTATGGTTAGCAGGTGGTTCCAAACCTAAAACAGCTGCCACCTGAAGAATAGGTAAGCTGCAAGATTCCCTGAGTTGCCAGGAATTGGAGGTAAATGTTGCTCTTTTGCTAGATGGGAACTGTGATTGTGGCTCTCCTTAAGCCGTGTGGTGAGTACCACTGGTCTAGACTATCATGGGGTAACCTCCTTCCACTCTTGCAGGTGTTGTTTTCTACAATGTAGGATTTTTTTAAAAAAATCCTGAATTGCGGAGGGTTAGTGATTTTCAACGAACTCTGCCGCATTGGGAATATTCTTTGAGACATCTACACTGCAGCGTGAACTAGGTTCATAGACCTTTCTTGTCCTCTGAGGATCTGGGTTGTTGTAGGCCTGTGAAGGAGGGCAATTCTCCACTGCCAAATGACCCATTCCCCAAATTCCTCGGGAACTCAAAAACAAAAGCCTCATCATATCCTTTTATATTATAACTGGCTTAAGAGACACCAAGAAGTGTGTCAACTTTGGAGTTCCCTAGAGCATGTCCTCAGGCTGGATATTAAAATTCAGAAGGAGTGGGAAACATGCTGCTCAGGACATGATGTTAAGTCATGTCCTACATAATCTCTCATTCGCCTCTCTAGTTTTTAAAATTCTTCCTAATGAAGAGTGCTGGAGAATGTGAAAGCTTGTGTCCTGCATTGTGTGGCCTTAATAAAAGGCAGTATGTGGCTTTTGTGCTCTGACCTGGACAGCCCAGGCTAGTGCGATCTCATCAGATCTCGGAAGCTGAGCAGGGTTGGCCCTGGCTAGTATTTGGATGGGAGACCTCCAAGGAATACCAGGGGCATGATGCAGAGGCAGGCAATGGCAAACCACCTCTGAAACATCTCTTGCCTAAAAAACCAAGTCTAGCTTGCCACCTTGTGGTATGTAACAGTAAAAGAGCTAGAACTTCTAGCTGCCAGATAATCTTAGGATCTCCTGGCTGTTCTACACAAAATGCCAAATGATGATAATAGTGATGATGATGATTATGGCTTTTGTGTCTGGATTTGCTTTGGGCCACTGTGGTTATCTGCAGGCTTTCTGCTTTGGGGAAGCTAGGCCAGTTTGCCCTAGTACCAAGCAGATCAAAGTCTGCAATGTAAGCAGGCCCTGGCATGTCCTCCTGCTTTCTCAGGTGGAAGTCTTTCGAGCTTCTTGCTTCCGAAGCAAGCTCCTGCCTTCAGAGGAAAGTGTCCCCACGAACAAAAGGGATTTGTGGGATCCTGCTGCGTGTCTGAAATTTAACTGTAAAGTAAGGATAAATGCTTATTGCTTGTCATTACAAAGTTCATTACAAAGTTGGTCTAAATAAAACATTGATAAAACACAGGAAGAATAAAAAAACATCAAGATAAGATGCTACACAATTAATAAGGATTACAAAACTACAGATTTTAAAGTTTCAGACACCACTGTTAAAAGGTGTTGGTTGTATTAGTTGTTAATAAGTACAGACACCACTTGAAAGGGCTGAAGAGACAGGCGTTTTCTTGGCAGCCAGAGGGTACAGGGCTGCCCTGTATGTAATGTATAGATCTACATTCGCAAGCAGCAATATTGTTTTCGCCTCAGCGGTGTCTGCAGTCAGATTGGTTAAGACAGTCACCAGAAATTCAGATCTGGGTTCCCAACACAGCAGACATCGTAGCACGGAGTGAGGAAGATCCTCAGCCTCTACCATCCCAGAGGCACAAATATGCTGAGCAACCTGTCCGCATGAGTAGCAATCTTGGAGACATTTGTACTAAGGCAGAGAATATGGAGCCTACTAGCGTATGCCTAATTGCCTGTCCGTCAAGGCATCAAGGGTGTATACCCATTCATGGAGTTTGGAGCTAACCTGGGGGACTCTGTGGTAGTCAACCAGAAAACAATATTGATTAAGAATACTATTACATTTCATGACACAGGTACTATCGTTCTGGATAAGGGTGAAATCGCCTTGAGAGATGGGAGGCTTGGGTTTCCATGTGCGTACACCAAAAATTAATTAAAGCAACATGTACCTGAGCCCTTATTGAAGGAAGGCTGGTCGAGTTCAGCTTGCTTCAAGGCAGCTGGCGTGCCTTGCACTGTCTCTTAGCCTCAGACTTCAGAGGGGGTCTATGAGAGAGTCAGAGAGATAGGGAGGCCAGGACACTGTTCATCCTTCCTTTTCTACCACTCTCTGATACTATCCCTTTGATGTGTAGATTGCTATTCTCAGGGAATCTTCCTTCCTTCTGGTCTGACACCTTCTCTCCACACTATGCCACTCTTCTCCATCTTGGCACCATGAGGGCAGGACATACTTCCTGGATTTCTATTCATCCTAGCTAGTTAGACTAGATTAGAATCCTGTCTCTACTCTATCCCGTCTAGAATGGAGTTCCTTACAATACAGGACTCATATTAGTTTTGCAAAGATAAAGGGGCTCCGTGTGTAACTTTGCTTCTTGTCGGCACACACTAACCAGGTAGGCTCTGCTGTGTTATGTGACTTGAACACTCTGCTAACCCAATAATTCCTTCACCTTTAGACAGAGCTAGGATTTTCCGAAAAGATTTTGGACAGTCTCCAGGTTGTTGATTAGTACATCATTCCAGCCCCAAATTCCTACTCCATGTAGAAGTTGGGCTATGGCCTTGCTCTGCTACGTTCTCCATAATCTGGGCTATACTGAAATGCAGTTGGGTAGACCATCTGATTCTCCTTTGCCCGAACTGTAAGTTAGGGGTCCCTAGCCTTTTTGGCCTGTGGGCACCTTCGGGATTCTGAAACAGTGTGGTGGGCATGACCACAAGATGGCTGCCGCAGGAAGCAGGGCCAGTCACAAAATGGCCGCTACAGCTTACTTTCATTCACACAATGATATCCTTGTGCCGGGGTGGCAGCTGCTGCCAAAGCAACATTTTAAAAAATCTGCACGGCCAGTCAGAAGCCTTGCTGGGCATGTGGCCCTCCCCACTTTCTAAAAACACTTGTGGGCACCAGGAAAAGTGTTGGCGGTGCCGCAGCGCCCACAGCCACCATGTTGGAGACCCGTGGTCTAGGTTTTTTGAAGCGCTGGAAAAGATTGCCTTAGAAAATCCTAGCTGTAGATGTGAATACCTGAATCTTTTGTTTTCTGGAGATCCTGGCATCGGTGTGTTAGAATGAGGTGCATGTGCGTGTGAGGGATTCTCCATAGGCAGGTTTAAAAGAGATGGCATATAATTTCCAATGTTGCATTTCTGCCTCATCTTCAGATGACCCCCCCCCCTTTTCCAAAATCAGCCTGAAAGCATTTTAAAACGAGTCAGTGATGCCATGCTAGCACCATCTAGTGGTACTCTAGGGTCATCAAAGATTCAGAGGTTTGTTTCATAGACTGCTGGAGTTTTATGTTGTCTGTTGTTGTTGTTCAGTCACACTGTCGAGTCCAACTCTTCCCGACTCCATGGACCACATCACACCAGGCCCTCCTGTCTTCTGCTGTCCTCTGGAGTTGGCTTAATTTCATGTTCGTTGCCTCAAAAACACTGTCTAACCATCTCATCCTTTGCCGTCCCCTTCTTCTTTGACTTTCAATCTTTCCCAGCATCAGGGTCTTCTCCAGTGAGGGCTCCCTTCTCATTTGGTGGCCAAAGTATTTGAGCTTCAGCTTCAGGATCTGGCCTTCCAGGGAACAGTCAGGGTTGATTTCCTTTAGGACTGACTGATTGGATCTCCTTGCAGTCCAAGGGGCTCTCAAGAGTCTTCTCCAGCACCATAATTTGAACGCATTTATTCTTCAGTGCTTGGCCTTCCTTATAGTCCAACGCTTACAGCCATACTGGGAATACCATTGCTTTGACCATACAGACTTTTGTTGACAGGGTGATAGCTCTACTTTTTATTATGCTGTCTAGGTTTGTCATTGCTTTCCTCCCAAGGAGCAGGCGTCGTTTAATTTCATGGCTGTAATCACCGTCTGCAGCGACCTTAGATCCCAGGAGTGTGAGGTCTGTCACTGCTTCCAAGACTTCCCTTCCTATTTGCCAAGGAGTGATGAGGCCGGATTCCATGATCTTAGTTTTTTTTTATGTTGAGTTTCAAGTCAACTTTTGTCCTCTCCTCTTTCATCCTTAGCAAGAGGCTCTTTAGGTCCTCTTCACTTTCTGCCATTAGCGTGGTATCATCTGCATATCTGAGGTTGTTGATGTTTTCCCCGGCAATCTTAATTCTGGCTTGTGATCCATCCAGTCCAGCATTCCGCACGATGTACTCTGCATATAAATTAAATAAGCAGGGTGACAATATACACCCTTGCAGTACTCCTTTTCCTATTCTAAAGCAATCAGTTGTTCCATGTCCAGTTCTAACTGTCGCTTCTTGACCCTTCTGTTTAAAGGAGATAGAAATCTTGCGCCTCGACTCACTGAATCAAAAGAAAACAAGAGAAGGACAGATAAAGCTCTTTCTTCCCTAGAAACACCATTATGGGAATATTAATCTAATTAGAAAATGTCCCAAATTATATATATATTTATGACAATGCGGTACTCATGACAGCTTTGTTATTCACCTTGGTTTAGAGTGGTGGCCAAATACAGTAAAAAAAGGAAGAACGGAACATTATTTTCTTCAGCTGCACAAAATGCCTCCTTCCCTTTCAGGAGTCACTGTGATCCAGAGGGGCTTTCTGCTGCCATAGCAACCCCCTCTGAGAGCTGAACCAGGCTGGCATGTCCCCCCCCCATCAGCTATCCCCTGGATTCTCTCATCTTATTAAATTGACTCGAGCACTTTGTGCTTACCATGCATTTCCACCTGTGAGCTCAGGATGGTATGCATGGTTCTCCTCTCCCTTTTATCCTCACAACAATCTTATGAGGTTGGTTAAGGAGAGGGGAGAGGGGGGAGTGTGTGTAATTGGCCCAAAGTGACCCATGAGCTTCATGGTGTCAAACTTGTTCATTTTGCATTTTACAGCTCGTTCACCATAGTAACCAGAAAGGGGGGAGTGGAGGACTGCAGAGCCAAAACACTTTCACTTCCGAGGACTTTGATGTGCCAGGGATCTTATCTCTCCTGGGAAGTTTTAGTGGCCTTGAGTCTCATCTGTCTATGCTGGCTTTTGTCTGACATGTTGGAGGGATGGCACTAAGAGGGGGGATGGGTGGCAGTTACATTTAGTGGGTGAAATCCCATGGGGTGATTGGTTCTGAACCTTTTAGGGCCCTCACTTGAACCCTGTATATCTATTGCTTTCTCACCTTTAACCTCAGTTCTAACACAGCCAATGTACAGCCTGGATCCTATCAATGTCTCAATAAACATATCCTTCTTCAAAGTGAATGTTGTTGGGAACTGATTTACCCAGAGGTCTGACACATGGTTGGGTCAAGATCAGAACATGGCTCTCCCAATTGAATACTGTGACATTGGTAACAGCCCTCCAACAGGGGTGGTCTTTCTATGAGAGAAAAAGACGCCCCAACACCTAGGAGAACCTCTGAACCTTCTAACAGCACTGCACCCCAATAGCCAGGCTTGACATGAGCGGTGACTTGCCAAGGAAACACAGACTCATGACAGGCTGACATTATTGCCAAAATTCCTTCAAGTATCCCCAGTCCTTCCTCTCTACTCCTCTGTAGAACAAAGGATGGACAATCACTGCCTCTGGCCCCAGGTTTCACAACCACATGGCTAAGACGCTGCGTATTGTCTACCAGGATGCAGACAGAAGGACAAAGTATCAAGCCCATCTCCTCTGGTATGAATGGATTATGTTTGTAAGCAACCTCCTGTCTTAAATCCTCTCACACTATGGAATCGATAGTATTCCTCCCTTCTGGCTAATCATGTAATTCCTGTCAGAATATTCTAGTTGTCCTGCATCTACATTTCCCCCTTCTTTACTCCAGGCTATGAAGAATAGTATTCACTTTAAGGTTCAACTGAATAGTCACCATTTAGCCTCGTTCTCCCACCTATTGGGAAACATCTCACCTTTTGTGATCTGCTTGGGAAATTCCAAACACTTCTTTTGTCCAGCAACATGAATCCCATCACATCATGGTCACACTAGCTCACCTGTGTCATCATGCCCTCAGGATACATTTTGGGGTATAAATATACCCAGTCCTCCATATGCCCAGTGTGAGTGAGCTTGGGTGCCCAGAGAAGCTGTTACCCCTGACCAGGGCTCATTTCCTGCAGGAGCACACAGGAGCGAAGCTCCGGCAGTAAGGAGCCCAGGGGGCGGGCACATGCAGCAAGCCCCACCCCCTGCTCCCAACAGCACCCCCTTTCCCGGCTCAACCCAGCGGAGTGCTGCCATGAGCTGGCCCTTGAGCTGCTCCACCACTGCGTGGGCCGTGGTACCCAGCCCGCTCAGGCTCTGCCCGTCTTCATGACGGCCCTGGTGCGGTGCCTCTGCAAGGCAGACCCCGACGACACCTGAGAGGCCTGTGAGGAGCCTCCTGCCCCTCCTTGGCCTCCTCCTGCGCCTCTGCCCCACCACTGCTCTGGCCCCCTACCTGCTTGAGGCCATGCGCGTCCTCCGCGTCACCCTCCTCAACTCTCGAGCAGCCACAAACTTCCCTGCGCTTGCTGGCCATCCAAAAGAGTCCAGTGGCACCTTTAAGACCAAGGTTTATTCAGATATAAACTCTCCCTCCTCTGTGAGGGCAGATCTGCATGCTCCCCCCCCCCCATAGCCAGCAATCCAAAACAGTCCAGTGGAGCCTGAGCGGTGGGTGTTGCCTTCTGACACACCTCCGGTGATGTCAGGGGGCGTGGCATATGCAAATAAGTCATGCTAATGAGTTATGCTAATGAGCTCGGGCACCTCTTTTTCTACGAAATGACCCCTGCCCCTGACACATATCAGGCCTTTGTGCGTAAAACGCTGGCCACCGTCACACGCCTCCTTTTTCAGAACCTCAGGCTTTAGCTAACTCTCCAAGATCGGTAACATATTACCCCCCAAACCTCCCCATTCCCTCCTATTTGTCCACTACCTCCTTTTCTTTCCAATATCTTGTGTGCATGCTCTTCAATCTGTGTGCATGTATTTAAATCCTGTTATTTTCCTACAATAAACTTATTCTCTTTTAATACTGGCCTGGTTCTTGGCTCCAAAAAGGGGTTTAAATGGACAGATCTCCATAAACACCGGTGGCCAGATCTTGCTTAATACCCCACCTCTCACTGAGGCCTGCCATTTAGCCAAATTCCCCCAAGAAACTGAAGGCAGCAATTCACCTTCTTAAATCTAAGGTGTAACCACTGCACAACACTGCCTGACATTGAGTACTATAGTGTTAAAACAGAGTTGTCCTTACAGTGAGCTAGATTCTTGTGCCTTGATGCGCTGCAATCAGCACTCTTAGGGCTGTTACAAGCTACCATGCCTTTTAAAAAAGAGAGGGAGTCCAGGAACTTGGTTCAGGCTTCCAGATGGCCCTAATCCTGACTGGGTTGCCAGCTTTGCTTTAAGGCAGAAATCTTGCATGTTCAGCAGCTGCATGCAAAGCTGAAAGTCACTGCAGCCGCATGCCAGGGGAAAGCTTCCACGGCTGCTTTTGCGATGACTATTAGGAACGATCCTCAGGCACGTGGCACTTCCTGCAGGGACGCCAAGGAGTTGGCGGCCTCAGGGCCAAATGAGACATGACTCCCCAAAGGAGCCGACTTGCTTTCCCCGCAACCGCACAGCAGCTCCAGGCAACTGGTTTTTAAAGCAATTCAGGAGCAGCTTTGGATTTGGACTGCTCCTCCAGAACAGGAAAAATACCCCCCAGGGCCATTTTGGCTCAGGTCAGTGCAGATGGTTCAAGGGTCACGCAATAAGCAGGAATCGAACTAAGCACCAGGCAGTTGTGTCCTGCTCTCCAGGCACAATACATCTCATGGAATGCATACTGAGGCCTGTACGTTGCGTATCTATCACAAACATTACTATAGTAAACAAATGTGTGCCTGCTGTGTACTAAGGGTGAGTCAACCTTAAACTAGCCCTGGGGTCAGGTTGAGCTTGCATCCACAAAATGATAGTTGGCTGGGACCCTAGAATGGACCAATAGAGAAACAATGTAATGTAAATGGCCTGTCGTTGGGGGTGGGAGTGTTTGGGGGTGTGGTTTTTTTGCAGGCTTAAAAACCAGGCTTCTGCCTGGGATTTTGTCTTCCTTCTCCTCGCTGAAATCACTAATAAAGTAGAGCTGATCACTGTACTTGGGGTCTGTTCATCCATGGAACCCTCTATTTAACAGTGCCCTTACCTGGATAGAACAGGTTATGGGCAAGCCTGGGCCATCCAGGTAAGGGCACACATTTTGTCAGCTCTGGGAAGCTAAGCAGGGTTGGCGCTGGTTGGTACTGGGATGGGAGACCACCTAGGAAGTCCAGGGTCACAATGCAGAGGCAGGCAATGGGGCAACCCACCTCTGAACACCCCTTGCCTTGGAAACCCTTTGGGGTCACCATACATGGACTGCTACTCAATGGCATTTGCCACCACCAAACGAATGTGTCTCATGGGTAGTCCTCAATTTTGGGTGCTTTTGGAGGTATTCAGTGTGGATATTGCATAGTTTGGGGAAAGAGCAGAGGTTAAGAAACCGGGCCTTAAATCTTGGACCCAATTGTAAAGCCCAATCTGCACATGACTCTGGTGGTGAAGAAGATTATACGTTGCAGATGTCCAGCCATGTCTTCAAACTGGACTCCTATGTGTGCAACACCCAGAGAGGATCCAGATCTCTGGTGTGTGAAGAAGAAGAGGAAGAAGAAGAAGAGGAGGAGGAGGAGGAGATTGGATTTATACCCCGCCCTTCACTACCCAAGGGAGTCTCAGAGCGGCTTACAAACTCCTTTCCCTTCCCCTCCCCACAACAGACAACCCCGTGAGGTAGGTGAGGCTGAGAGAGCTCTTTCGAGGACTGCCCTTGAGAGAACAGCTCTGACAGAACTATGGCTTGCTCAAGGTCATCCAGCAGCTGCAAGTGGAGAAGTGGGGAATCAAACCTCGTTCTCCCAGATTAGAGTCCACACCCTTAACCACTACATCGAACTGGCTCTCATGTATAACTGCATGTATAGCAAGGGTTAGGAGTACTGGGCTCGTGTTATGTTGTAGGTAGATCACAGCTGATTCAACCTGATCACTAGACAACAGAAATCAGTTCCCTTGGAGAAAGTGGCTGCTTTGGAGGGTGGATCCTACAGCTGAGGTCCCTCCGCTCCCCGAACCCTGCCCTCTCCAGACTCCCGTCCCAAATCCCCAGGAGTTTCCCAGCCTGGAGCTGGCAACCCTAGTTTCAGGAGTAAGGTTGCTTGCATCTGTCATTGTTGCCGTTACCCTGGATACGTTCTTTTCTTGGAAGACGTAGTGGATGGGCACACATCTTTACCACAGCTGGGCTCCTGAAACTCCTTTTGCATTTGAGATCGAGGTGTTAGAAGAACTGGTTTGCCTGTGCTGATCAAGCACTCCCTCGTTTGCCACCTGGTCCCGAGGGCACTTCCCACCCCCCCGTCTACGACATGGTGTGAATGCCACACCTGAGATGCGCTGTCTTTGTGACGTAGTGTGAAGGAACATGAGAATCCTGTCGGAGTCGCTTCTGGGGTGGATGTTTCACAAGTGCATTCCATTAAAGGTAAAGGTAAAGGTTCCCTTGCTCGAAAGCCAGTCGGATCCGACCCTAGGGTTGCGGTGCTCATCTCCGTTTCCAAGCCGAAGAGCCAGCGCTATCCGAAGACGTTTCCGTGGTCATGTGGCTGGCATGACTAAACGCTAAGGCGCACGGAACGCTGTTACCTTCCCACCGAAGTGGTACCTATTTATCTACTTGCAATTTCTTGCTTTCGAACTGCTAGGTTGGCAGGCATCAAAAACCATCCAGCACTCCACTTGCCCATATTAATACCATCTTAATGCTCTGTACATCCTGAAAGCATTTTGGGGCTTCTCTCTCTCTGTCACTTTTCATGATCCTCTCTGAACTTCAAGAGCAGAGTTTGAGGGCTGAGAGAGAACTGGCCTGGCTCCATGCCCCATATGTATATTTTTCAATTTATTTGTTTAAAACCTGAGGTCAATTCATAGAGTCTGCTGAGCTAACAAAATCACTGTCATAGGCGGCGAGCAGATCAGATGAAGCGGGCAAACTGAGCACAGAGCATAAATAAATGATACTGTTTCATTCATCTAACAGATATGCTTCAATCAAAAACATACAGAACCAAAAGAGATTCAACAGGATATGATTCTGTATACAGATTTGGTCGCTCACCCAGACATTGACCGAAACAGATGGTCATTGTTAGGGATGGTGCCAGAGTTGGTAGTTACCTGTTTGACTGCATGAATCTGTCCGGCTCGGAACACTCAGCTGTATTTTGAGTCAAGCCCCAGTTCCCACCACTGAAGTTCTTCTCTGGCTCAGTAGGTGTCTGCGCATGCGCAATGTTCAGCAGAGCAGGCAGCCAACAGCAGCTACTTTGTAGGCACATGCCCAGCTGTACTTTAATGTTAACACTTGATGGCTGTAAGCTTCCTGACTAACTCACCCAACCAAGCAGTCTTTTCTTTGGCAATTCTTCTTGGTCAATTCTCTTGATGGTTTCTTGTGGAGCTTCAGTATAGCTGTAACCCTGCATCTCAGTCAGACCCCTTCTCTTACACAGTTCCCCCTAAGCTGTACTAGGTCGCTCTGGTGCACAACACTTCAGAGGCCGGCTCAAGGGATTTCTGCTTCAGCTCACAATCAAGCTTCCATGGGAAACAATGAAGGACGGGGGCACCTCCTCTGGGGCCCACAGAATTGGACCCTCTGGTTCAATCTTTTTGAAACTTGGGGTTGTTGTTCTTTAGGAGAGGCACCATCAGCTAAACTGCAAATTTAGTGCCTCTACCTCAAAAAACAGCCCCTTCCCCAGAGTCCCAGATACCCCTGGATCAATTCTCCATTATAGCCCATGGAGCCCATTGACTATAATGGTCCCCATAGGCTATAATTGAGCCAGAATATTTTTTTTGCAGACCCCTATTATGCTTTTTAGTATGATTTGTAAGCTGCCCTGAGGCACAGTGAAAAGTGGGATATAAATATTTGAATAAATAAGTAGTTTGGGCAGGTTGATAACGTTCAAGCAACTTCCTGTTTGCTAGGTTAGGCAGGGTCCTGACAGTGATTGTTGCTCCTCTGTCATACTTTTTTTTTTTTTTGGTAAAACTCTCCTAAAAAGGAGAGAATTTTATTCTTTTTATAGGAAAAGGGTAGGGTAGACAGCTGGAGAAAGAAAAAAGAGATGGAGTGAAAATATTCTGTTAATAAGGATTAGTTTTAGTTAGTACTATTTTTAGCATCCATCACGGTTAGAAGATCTTCTTTTTAACAATCCAAAGTCCAAAATAACTCTGTTAATACCGTTAGTAAAGTCCATTGGGGTTAGTTATTAAACAGCTCCTTCCAGATGTTACACGAACAGCCGCTGCTCAAAGTGTCCTCTTAAGTCTTTTCAACTAAAAGTTGAGTCCCTTTCATCTTGATGACTCCCGCTCCGTCACCTCTTCCCCCTGGGTCGTTGTCTTCTTCGCTGCTTGCATTCATCCCAGTTTTGAGTGCTGCCTCCATCCTGCTGGCGTGTCTCTTCAAAGGTTTTATTGTTTTAAAGATGAATTCCATCTTCTCTCGTTTCTTTTTTTCTTATATTTCCGACCATCAACTTTTACGGGCTCCATAATCACAGAAGAAATTAGATCTCTGATATATTTCCTGCTCAGCTCGACATCCCCTTCTTCTGGCAGAGTATTTTCTTTTATATAAGTGGAATAGGCTTTTAGAGCCATGTCCACCTCTTCTTTTATTTCACTCGCTTCACTGCCAGTTAGGGGTGCCAAGTCATTCGTCAAGATAAAACTGAGATCTTCTTTCTCTTCTTCTTTCTCGCCCAAAAGGGTTAACATCAGATTAGCCTTTCTTGATGTTTCCGAGATTTGCTTTTGCCGACAGAGAAGAGCACTTTCCACTTTAATCAAAGCTTCATTGATTTTCTGCATTTGCTCCAGCAGGGGCCGCAGTAGCTCCTCTTGTTGAATGACAGCAAGCTCTGGGGGGGGTTACCCGGACCGGAAGTCCCTCCCCCTTCTCTTCCGGTTTGTGCAGGAAAATTTTCGGCGTCGACATTTTCCCTTTTGTTTACTTTTTCAAAGTTCGTGCCGCATCCTCCAAGAGGCTGACAATGTCGCAATCGCCTGCCAAACCCCAACGGTATCTTCACCAACGCTTTTTTCTCTTTACCCCCCTCCTCGCCCCTTTATTAATCTCGCTTCTCAAAAGGGGGTGGGGACTCCTCCCTACGTTTGCGGGGGGATTTATCTCACTTCAAATTAGATCTTCAACTCACGATTCGATGCAATTCTTCTTTTTATTTTAACTCATGCCGCTTTCTTCACTCCTGGTGGAATTCGGGAGCGCTGCTAAGTCCCATTACGGGCACGACGCAGCGGGGCCGATTGGGGCGGGGAGAAAGCCTCAATTTCCCGGCTAACTGCCGGCAAAGAGGCTACTCCCCAAGCGCCCCCGGTTCGGAGCCTTTACCTAAGGCTCACTAGGGTCTTGCATAGATGCATAGACCCCCCCAAACTGCGCGTGGGCTAACCACCTCCGGGAGCGTCCCGAAAGGTGGCCGCCATTCGCAACGCTGAAACCGAAAACCCGCTCCTCTGTCATACTTGACCTGTAATGCTGGTTGTCATATTTCACTAAAAAAAACCCAAAGTAGACTGCAAGAGTCTCTTGTACCCAGTTGCGTGTGTTTAGGGTACCGAACTTCCAAGTAGCTCTCCATCATGGTGAGGGTGCAAGACCATCACAAACACCAGCTTTTGTGGCTCAGTATTTATAATATTAAGGTTTCCATGTGGCCGAGTTGCCTGGGTTGTGCCCATCATCTGGGCGTGCCACCTATTTGGGTCCCTGATGGCCCATTTTTCTCAGCTTTCATTTAAAAACAAAACATAGAAACAGAGATAGGGAGCAATATATGGAGGCTGTACCCTGTCCAGTTGTTCAGCCAGAAATGGAGCCTGTTCCCTCCATCCATTGCTCTGCTGCACAGGGGAACCCACCATTCTGATGGATGCGCTCGCAAAATCTCTCCTTGCAAGCTTTGCCAATGCCCGAGACGAACTTCTGAGCCAATCCTGGCATGAACAAAAGGATAAGGTCAAAAGATACTGCCCCCCATTCTCCCTGCCCCCTGCCCATCTTTATAGCAGATGAAAGGGCCTGATGCAGCCTTCCCGTGTCTCTTGGGCAATGCATCCCCTCCTGTGCTTGGTTTGCAGAAAAGCTTGTGTAATTTTCAAATTAAGGCTCCCAGACTTGGGGGACAGGAATATGTAGCAACCCAAAAGAGTTTGTGCATGCATAGTGATGTGGTGGGCCCCTCTTTTGGCCAGAGGGTTTTCACAGATTAATGGTTCAGGTTTGATCCCCCTTGGTTGGAAGTTGAGTTTCACTGTTGGGGGGGGGACCTAAGCTGGGTATGATGTCATAAAGGCAACCCTCCAGAGCAGCCCTTTTCTCCAGGAGGAGATTAGCTGTAATTCCAGGACATCTCAAGGCTCCACTTGGAGTCTGGCAATGCAGGGATGCTCACCAAGGACACGTATGTGCGCAGTAATACACACAGAGGCACCCACTCCCTTCTCTGCCCACTTCTTTCCTCTCCAAGCCACAAACACAGTTTAAATGCAGTATAAACCTTGGCTGGGGCTTAGTTCCCCCTCATTAATTGCTCTTCCCCATCTTCCACGGCATGTCTTCCTATGGGCTGATGGACCTTGAGGTTCTCTTGGTCTCCCAAACAGAATAGAATGGCCAAGGAAACAATGACAGTTCCCATCAACCCCAGCAAATAACAAACGCCTGCAGCTCTCACACTGCAACTATGCTGGAGAAAAGGCTCCTTTTAAATGATGAACTGCTCAGCCATTTGAGAGTATGAGATGCGTGTCCAGGCAGGAAATGGGCCCTGGGAGCAGGCAGGCCATGCTCAGTTTGTGAGAAGGTCATTCATGTCATCCTCGATGAAAGCCAGAGAGGGGAACACTGTGCAGAGGCCGCTCCTAACCTCCGCAGTCAAGGAAGGGTGCCGCAGGTGCTGGCTTTGCCCCGCCCACCGAAACCCCACCTTGTGCCCCACCCTTCGTTGCAGAAGCTCCGCCTCCCACACCACTCCCATAAGCAGTAAGGCTGTTTGAACAAAGGACGTACAAACTATTAGATATTTATTTGTAGGCATTGATATATATATATATATATATATATTTAAAAAACAACACAATAGCATCAGATACGGGTGGCCATCATTTGTCTCTACCTATGGCAACCTTTTTGAAACCAAGAGCTTTTTTCTTTTTCTTTTTTTGGCAGTGAGCAGGGCCGGCTCCAGGTGTCTGGGCGCCCTCCCACTGGGGCGCCCCCACTGGGGATGCCAACCTCCTGGTGGGGCCTGGAGACCGGGGGGGGCGGCGGAGCGCTGGGGGTGGGGGTCTAGCCCCCCTCCCTCCCAGCGCCAGCTTTTCTGGGGGCTCCGTGGCTGCGGGGTCCCCAGGAAAGCCGGGAAGGAGGCGGGGGTCTAGCTGCTGCCCCCTCCCTCCCAGTGCCTGCTTTTCTGGGGGCTCCGCGGCTGCGGGGCCCCCAGGAAAGCCGGGAAGGTAGCGGGGGTCTAACGGTGGAGGCGGCGGTGGCGGGCACCCGGTTAGGGCGGGGGGGCGCTTTTCGGGGGGGGAGTGGGGCGCCATTTGGCACCCCTGAGGCCGGCGCGCCCTAGGCGAGCGCCTAGTTTGCCCTATGGGCGATCCGGCCGTGGCAGTGAGTTGCTTTTAAAATCCATTGTCAACCATCTCCTTTGGCAGTCAGTGAGGGCTGCTGGCATACATCTCTGTCCACCCCTTCGGAACAATGCTGTTCACTTGCACAGAGAAGGAAATCTCCAAAGGTTTCTCTCCCCAGCAGCCAGGACCGCCCAGATTGCTCTTCTAAAGAAACCTCTCGGGTCTGGTCTTTCCAGGCAAAGAACCTTGGGAGCAGAAGTTCAGCCAGAGCACTGAGAAGAATTCCATCTCACATCTGTGACTCCCTCCAAGGAGCTCAGGGAAGGACATGGGGCTCTCCCCTCTCTTCCATTCTAATCCCCACAACAACCCTGTGTGGTAGGTTGGGGGGGGGTGAGTGACTGGCCCCAGGTCACCCCATGAGATTTATGTCCGAGTAAGGGTTTGAATACAAGTCTCCCATCCTAGGGTAGGGTTGCTAGCTCCAGGTTGGGAAATACCTGGAGATTTTGAGGGCGGAGCCTGAAGAGGACAAGGTTTGGGGCACAATACCATAGAGTCTAACTTCCAAAGTGGCCATTTCCTCTGGGTGAACTGACCTCAGCCGCCTGGAGATAAGTTGTAATAGCGGGAGATCTCCAGCCACTGCCTGGAGGTTGGCAACACTATCCTAGTGCGATGTGTGAATCCTGTGCCTTCCTGGCCCTCTTAGCAGGCGTTCCCTTCTCACATAACTACATCTCCCAGGATTCCCCAGGAGGAGGGAACAAGGGCTGAACCAGTTATACCCCACCTCGAACTCTGCTGAACGTTTCGCAGACTCCCTCCGGACTGCCAATGCTTGTCAGAGGCTAGAAGGGTTTGCTGTGATATTATGGGGATGGGAAGGACTTCAATAGTTGGAGCCCTGCAAGGAAAGGTGGAAGGACTTGGGGATGTTCGGTCTGGAGAAGAGGAGACGGGGGGGGGCAGGATGGCTCTCTGGAAGTCTTCGAAGGGCTGTCACTCAGAGGAGGGCGGGGAGCTGTTCCTGTTGGCGGCAGAGGAGAGGACCTGCAGTCATGGGATTCGGGGGGGGGGGATTTCAACAGGAAGAGTCGTTCAGCAGTGGAATCGGCTGCCCAGGGAGGTGGTGAGCTCCCCCTCACCGGCGGTCTCCAAGCAGGGGCTGGACGAACTCTCGCCAGGGATCCTCTCGGCTGATCCTGCACTGAGCAGGGGGCGGGACTTGGGTCTGGCCACTGGCAGGGGAAAGGGGATAAGGTGGCCAGACCCAGATTGGGAAGTCCCGGAGAGTTAAGGGTGGCGCCTGGGGAGGAGAGGGACCTCCGTGGGAGACGATGCCATAAGGACATGCGAAGAGCCCTGCTGGATCAGACCAATAGTCCATCTAGACCAGCCTCCTGTCTCACACAGGGGCCTCGGCCAGTTCCTCTGGAGGGCCAACAACAGGGCAGAGAGGCTGAGGCCTTCCCCTGATGTTGTCTCCTGATGCTGGGATTCAGAGGTTTAGTGCCTTTGAATGTGGAGGTTCCCCTCAGTCACCATGGCTAGTAGCTCCTGATAGACCTATCCTCCACAAACCTATTTATTTTTAAGTTATCTATCTATTTTAAAGTTGTTTATCCCTGTGGCCATCACTACATCTTCTGGGAATGCCTTCCAAAGCAGCCATTTTCTCCAGAGGAACTAACCTCTGTAGTCTGGAGATGATCTATAATTCCAGGGGATCTCTAGGTCCCATCTGGAGGCTGGCATCCCTAGTTGAACCAAATGGCCTTTATGGTCCCTTTCAGCTCTGTGATTCTCTCTCTCTGCTAATTTCCTCAGCTTCTCAGGTTACTGGCTGAATGTAGCTGAGCCACATTATGAGTTTAAATAGCTTCATCCAACAGCAACTACTTTTCATGTGTTTTTGCTATTCACTAATTTCACTATTAGGCTCTGCCTGACCTAGATAGCCCAAGCAAGCCCGACCCTATCAGATTTCAGAAGTTAAGCAGGGTTGGTCATGACTGGTATTTGGATGGGCGACCTCCAAGGAATACCAGGGCCATGACGCAGAGCCAGGCAATGGCAAACCACCTCTGATACGTCTCTTGCCTTAAAAGCAAGTCTAGCTTGCCACCTAGTGGTGCATAATGCTAAAAGAGCTAGAACTTCTTCTGGCTGCCAGAGAATCTTCAGATCTCCTGGCTATAAAATACACACTGCCATATGATAATAGTATCGCTCTATTAGGCTCTACAGCCTGTTTCAGACTGGGAGGAGAATGAGGTGAAGGAGTCTCAGAGCAGTTTACAATCTCCTTCCCCTTCCTCTCCCCACAACAGACACCCTGTGAAGTAGGGGGGGCTGAAAGAGCTCTTTCAAGGACAGCTCTGAGAGAACTTGTAACTGACCCATGGTCACACCAGCAGCTGCATGTGGAGGAGTGGGGAATCAAACCCAGCTCTCCTAACCACTACACTAAACAGGAGACATTCAATACTGCCTAACAGGTTATCTGCAACAAGATTTTCAATTAGTAAAAAAAAAGAAACCTTGTATTTTCAAAGCTATAAATGGCTACTCTCCTAAGACCCTGGACTTAAACCCGGCTGTGGGAAGGACCTTGAGATCTCCCAGTTTCTCCCCCACGTCCTGCCCTCACCCCCTTGTTGTGGAAGACCTAATTTGTGCGGTTGTTTGCTGGCCTCCTGGTGGAAGGAAAATGAGCAGAGTAGCTGTTGTGTCTTGGGAATACAATTCCAGAAGCGAAGTGACAAATCTGACTGCCACGGGGCTGCTTGAAATCGTTGCCAGGAGTGGGGGCCGTGGGGGCTCAGTGGCGGATCATCTGCTTTGCCTGCAGGAAGGTCCCAGGTCCAACCTCCCGTTAAAAGAAAGATCAAGCGGTGGTGACGGGAAAGCCTTGAGAGCCTGGAGACCACTTTCAGTCAGGGTGGACAGCCCTGTTCTTTAGTCTGACTTGGGATAAAGCCGGGTCACGTGACTCTTGCTGCACAGATCAGCTGCCCTTCTTATGAAGCTTCCCCATACAGACCTTTTGGCCCATCTGTCTCCAAGACGTTGGGCAGGGAAAAGGCTTTCCTAACAGTTCCTGAGACCCTTTCAAGAGAAGCTGGGAACTGAACCTGGGACCTTCTACAGGCAAAGGAGATGTTCTAGTGGGCAAACTTCAGAGCAAAGCTGGTCTGAGAAAGACTCGGGAAACCTGCAGAGGTGCACAAATGCACCACAGTGCTGTGGGGGGGGGAGAAAGGGGAATTTGTGATTTTGACATGCAAATATAAGCCCAATGATTTGTATTTGTTTAGGATATGTAGAACCAGAGTACTGGCCAGAGATACAGGCGCTCTCGGGGGATCCTTTGCAATCATTCTAACAACTTCCTGATCACCACCCTTTCATGTCACCCCTGGACTTCGCCCGGTGCATCTCAAACATTTTGAACTCAGCTCCTTCTTCTAAACCTGCTCTTCTTTCCGCCCCAGCTGTGAGTTCCAGAGGGGTGCACAATGGAGGTTCATACATGGATTACCTCCACATATACAGCTGCTATTAACTGTGGAGAATCAGTGGAGTGGGGCTGAGAAAGGAGAGAGCTGGACTCTTTAAAATTATGCAATTCAACACAGCAAAAACAGCAACTCGTACTCGGCTCCTTTCCTCCAAGGTTAGAGTGGAATGGTAGGTATGTTGCCAACAGGTGGATCCATAAGAGGATGAGGACGACAGACCTTTGTGCATAGGGATGTCATCTCCACAAACCTCACAAGGATCAAAGCAATGGACAAACAACGTACCTAGTTCTCAGCTGCTGGGGGGTGGAAGGGCCATTTTCATCTTGGGTCCCTTCAGTAGAGGTAAGGGGAGGTTCCCCCATAATATGAGAACCTGGCTAGCAAGTTATCATACAGCCTAGAATCCTCCCAAGTGACCCCCCCCCCATGATCTTTTGATTACTTGGGATATTTACATGAAGGGCGGGCAGGGGAATGAAGAGGTGTGACATCTGTTTTAGAGCAACGTTGTGTTGCAAGCTAATTCTAAATGCACAATTGCACAATGCAGGCATGGGCTAAGGAATATGTACAGCAGGGTTTGGAGAGCTGAATTTCCCCATGGGGGGGCAGGAGTCTTCTCTTTTTCAGGCACCGCAGCCAGTCTATCGACGTCAATTCAAACATCGGTTTATTAGCCTGGATCGCACCACAGTTTGTAGAACTAAAGTCAGCCACACTGAAGGGACAAATTGGGGCTGGGAAGGGGAACAAGTTAATCACGGGGGCAATTAGGTTACATTTCCACCTCTGCTCCCAAGTGCTCAGAAGTTCTTTGGATGTCCAGGCACTTCAACTTCAAATCAAATCCAAGAGTGGGTTGCAAATCTGTTCTTTGGTTCTTTCTTTGTTCAGGTAAACTGGGCAGGTCTCTTTCATCTTGAAAAATTCATAGGTCCTCTACCTTGAAAAAAGGCGTTGTTGTTTTTAGTTTGATAAGGTGGGAAATGCCTCCTCCTTGCCAATGGAGGTCTGCAGAATTCTGTCAACACTCGCTCTGTCTTCAGCAAGGGCACAAAGGGAACAGAGACTGCATGACGGAATCTGGCATTGCTGGTGCGTGAATCACTGAGGCCTGGGTTGCTCAGCAACCTGGAATTGATGCTGGGGTGGGGGGCAGGAGAAGATCCCGACTGGGGCACGCACGAGGCAGGGTTCCCAGCAGTGCCGCACGGCCATGCTGTCAGTTCACGGTGGGCACCTGGTTCTGATGGAGGCTAAACTCTTTGGCTTTGAGGCGTAGGCTGGCAATGCTGTTGGCCATGTTCACCCCTTGGGTAGGCGTGGTGGCACCGCTGGAACTGTAGGAAGGCACTGTGCTGCTGGAAATCATCGCCAGTGCAAGGAGAGAAGCAAAGGAGAGAAAACCACAGGAGAAGAGTTGTTAGTCTCTGAGATGGCTGTCGGTAAAGTTTCCATTATACCAGGGATTCCCAACCTTTTTGAGCCTGTGGACACCTTTGGAATTCTGACACAGCGTGGTGGGCGCAGTCACAAAATGGCTGCCGCACGAGGTGAAGACAGCCTCCCAAAATGGCTGCTGCAGCTTCCTTTCAATCACACAGTAAAGACCCTTGTGCTGTGGTGGCAGCTGCTGGACAAGCAATGTTTTCAGGAATCTGCGCAGCCAGTCAAAATCTCCAGAAAGCCCCACCCGGCCCCACCCACTTTCTGAAAACACTTGGCAGGTGCCCAGAAAGGTATCAGTGGGAGCCATGGTGCCCACAGGCACCAGGTTAGGGACCCCTAAATTATACCAATAAAACACTGCCAAAAAGAATATCGTGGTGTGATGAGACACAAGATTGCATCAAGATTCCTTTGGAGTGGGATTTTATCTACTTATTTATTGGACTTTTATTCTGCCCTCCCCACGCAACGCAAGGCTCAGGGCAGGGCACAACAAATGGATAAAACAATTAAAACAGTTAAAAACATTCTTCCAATTAATCTATACAAAACAAACAAAGAATACAATGGAGCAGATGGCAATCAGGCATAGGTGCACAATGCTCCTATAAGGTCTACACAGAAGTGTGTACCCATGATGGCAAATACTAGGTAACAGGCAAAAATCACTACTGGTAATCTCTGGGAGCCAATACACTGATGCACATGGATAATGGTATCTGTTCAAAAAAAAGCCACAAAAAGCATTCTTGATGCAGTAGGACGTATGATTGCATCAAGATTTCTTTGTAGCTTTAGCAATGCACATGTAGATACTGGCAGGGTAGAAGAGGGGAAAAGATGCAACTGTACGGCAAGGACTAGGCTTGCCAGACCCCCCAGTTCAGTTTGGTGGGGGTCACCTCCTTTTTGGGGGGTTCTACCCGCCACTGGCTAGTTGGCTGGTGGGGGAAGCCCTGCCCCCAAACCCCAATACCCATAGCCACCCCTCTCAGAGATCGGGCGGGCAGGGGCCTCCGGCTGCGTGCACTTAAAGAGAGCCTGTTTAAGTGCAGGCAGCCAGTGGGAAAGGGCCCCACACACCCGATCTCCAAAGGGAGATTGCGCACACGAGGCCCGCTGGCTGCCTGCACTTAAAGGGAGCCCCTTTAAGTCAGGCAGCTGGCAGGAAAGGTCCTTGTGCATAAGGCGGGACCGTCTCTGTGGGGGCAGGGCTTGGAGCCAAGACGTCCCCAATGTGACATCATCATGTTGGGGACACCCCACCCCCTCTGGGAACACCTCCCAAAGTTCCCCGCTGGGGACGAAGATGAACCTGGCAACCCTAGCAGCGACTGAGGCCATCCAGGTATGTTCCAAGTCAAGAATCAGCTTTAGAAATTTCTAAAATCAGAGACAAGGAGAGGAACTCCGTGTTGGATCAATAAAAGTGCAGAAGATTACTCTGAAAAGAACATCTTATGCCAGGAGTCCCCAACACTGTGCCCATGGGCACCATGGTGCCTGCTAACACCTTTCCTGGTGCCTGCCAAGTACTTTTAGAAAGTAGGCGGGGCCAGGTGAAACTTTGGCCCAGAAAGGCTTCTGATCGGCAACTGGAGATTTGATTGGTTGTGCAGATTTTCAAGCGTGTGGCTTTGACAGCAGCTGCCATGACTGAATGGCTAACAACAGCCAGGACAACACAAGGATCTTCCGCCATTTTATGGCTGGTTCCACCTTTTGTGGCAGCCATTTTGCGGCAGCCATTTTGTAGCTGTGCCCACCACACCATTGCAGAATTCCAAAGGTGCCTGCAGGCTGAAAAGGGTTGGGGACCCCTGCTTTAAGTCCCTATTACTTATCTAATCATTCACCTAATTTGCAATTTCCAGTATCTGACACACTGTGGGTTTGTCTGGGTTGATGACCATGACACTTGCAAAATCCTTTGCCTTACCCAGAAAAGTAAGCCTCTTTGGGGGATAATTGAGGAAATTTTTCCTTTTCTTGACATCAGGTTTTATTCACGTGAACGCTATTGTGATTCTGACTTATCAGCTTTACAAGCCTCTTTGGAAGCCGCATTTTGTGAAACAAGGGCTTGAGTGGAAACGTTTCTGTGCTCAGTGGATCTCACTATCTGGGAATTGGGAGATAAATGAAACTCGTTTGAACTTACTTGTATGGGGATGTGGTAGACCAGGAAAGATAGTCTGGGCTCAGGCTGGTGGGTCGGGGGGCCATGGGCTGTTCAATGGCTGCATCCTGGCTGTAGGATTTCAGGAGGGACGCCGACCTATTGGCTAGCATGGCTCTCTCGTTACGGCGGAACTTGGCTCTTCGGTTTTGAAACCAGACCTGTTGGCGAGAAGAAAAACCTGCTTGCCCCCATCAATTAACCACAAGAAAGATGGGAGACAGAACAGAGCCAAGAGCTCTGGTCCACAGGAGATGGCCACCTGCTTCCTGTACCTTAAACTCCATCTTAAGAGACTGATCTCAGAGACCCTCAATGGAAAGGTCTAGATTCAAGGGTGGCCATCCACAGCTTTGGCCTGGCTCTGAGACTCAATGGAGTGCCATACTGAGACAGGGTTGCATTGAGTCTCAGAGCCAGACCAAAGTTGTGGATGGCCCCACATTGGCCCCTCCTGGCAACTGGCGGGGGGAGGGGACTTACCGGGAGCAGCACGAAGGCCCATCAGACATACAGTTATATGTCTACATCACTGTCCATGTGACCTGGAAGTGATGTCATCACACCTGGGACACTGGGGGCAACGCTCTAGTATTTGGGCAAAATCTCCATAGTACATTTGGCTTCTACCATTGAGTTTTTGCCCAAATACCAGAGCATCACCCCAAATGAGATGATGTCACTTCCAGGTCACACGCAGATATGTTGCTGCACATCATAGGACTCTCCCTCTTTTTCAGGTTAAGTTCTCCCCCTGCTGGCCAGCTGACCAGAGGTGGGGAGGTGGGGCCTATCAGTGGGGGACCCATGCCTCCACCAGGGGGTCTGGGAAACCCTATACTGTGATAGACAGGAGGCTGTCCTGCCCCGATCACTTGAGCCTGTGGGAGTGCTGCTCCAGCATGCAGTCACCTTTCGGGCGGGGGGGGGGGGTGTATATGTGGAATATCGGAGGGAAGCACACAGGCAGGCAATCGAGGGCCGCCTCGGGGAGAGGGCAGCCATCATTTCTGGTCTGCCTCTGGAAAAGGGCCGACAGTTTGAAGCTCTGCCTGGTAGCGTGGCAGGGTGGTTTAGCTCTACTCGTGGTAGAGGACAGAGGACCCGGGGGTGTGAGGCCTGTCTCTGGTGATGAACAGACCTCGTGTCATTTAGTCTGACTCTTGGAAAAGGGCAGGCTACCATAGGCGGAACCCTGTGTGTGTGAAAGGATCCAGCCCAGTGGCTCGTCAGAGAACGCCTATTTGTACCTGCGAGCATTAAAGTGGATTCAAACCACACTCTGAAGCGACAACTAGCTTAAATTGATGTGCCTCAGCCAGGCTTCTCCTTTGACTATCTGGAGACCCGTGCGGCTGATCTGTTCTTTCAAAACAACCTGTCAATAAATAAATCTTCTCTATTCTTCAAGTAGCAAGTGTAAAGGCCCCAGCTTCTGGGTAAAGCTCCATGCTCTCGCTCACCACAAAAGTTACCTCATGGTGGTGAACCCCAAAGCCTTTGTACTTGCTACCAGGAGCACTTCTTGTAACTGAGGGACAGGTTTCCAGTTCAAAACAAACCTCATAAGAGGCTGTATGAGTTCCCTCAGCTGGTCAAAAGGGCCTGTCACGCACACCCTTGCCAGAGCTCCACATGTTTTGACATTTCAGAGATGACTAGAGGGACATCCTTGTGTACTCATAACGCCCCTGTTCTCACACGCCCTTCCCACTACTACATGTTGCCAGAAGCGTTCCTCCTCTCACAGGATCCGTTTGGGTACTGGTTTCAGAGCAAAAAGTGTCTCTCCTGAAGATTCAGTAGGAAAATAGATGTCTCATAACCTCAGCAACTGAAGCATGTAATGTGTCATAACATAAGAACATAAGAACATAAGAGAAGCCAATGTTGAATCAGGCCAATGGCCCATCTAGTCCAACACTCTGTCACACAGCGGCCAAAATATACCAGGTGCCATCAGGAGGTCCAGCAGTGGGGCCAGGGCACCAGAAGCCCTCCCACTGCTGCCCCCTCCAGCACCAAGAATAGAGTGCATCACCTGCCCCAGACTGAGAGTTCTCATTCTATACCCTGTGGCTAATAGCCACTGGTGGACTTCTGCTCCATATGTTTATCTAATTTCCTCTTGAAACTGTCCATGCTTGCAGCTGCCACGACCTCCTGTGGCAGTGAATTCCATATGTTAATCACTCTTTGGGTGAAGAAGTATTTCCTTTTATCTGTTCTAACCCGACTGCTCAGCAATTTCATAGAGTGCCCACGAGTTCTTGTATTGTGAGAAAGGGAGAAAAGTACTTCTTTCTCAACCTGCTCAATCCCATTCATAATCTTATAAACCTCGATCATGTCACCCCTCAGCCGTCGTTTCTCCAAGCTAAAGAGCCCCAAGCATTTTAACCTTTCTTCATAGGGAAGGTGTTCCAACCCTTTTATCATTCTAGTTGCCCTTCTCTGCACTTTTTCCAATGCTATAATATCCTTTTTGAGATGTGGTGACCAGAACTGTACACAGTATTCCAAATGAGGTCGCACCAATGATTTATACAGGGGCATGATGATACTGGCTGATTTGTTATCAATTCCCTTCCTAATAATCCCCAGCATAGCGTTGGCCTTCTTTATTGCAGCTACACATTGTGTAGACATTTTCAGCGAGTTATCCACTACGACTCCAAGATCTCTCTCTTGGTCAGTCTCTGCCAGATCAGACCCCATCAACGTGTATTTATACACGTGTCAAGCTGTACTGAGAGAGCCTGAGAGAGTTCTTGCACATGGATTTACATGCTTTCCCACTAGAGGCACATTTGCCCTCCTGCCTGAGATTTAGAGTCTAAAGACCTGGGGAGGGGGGCTGAAACCTTAAGTGCTGGAGCCCCGTAGCTAGGGATTTTTTGAGGAGGGGGCCTGGGGGGAGGAGCTCAGCTAATGAAATCAAAGTTAATCACATTAATTCCATTTGGGGCTGGCCTAGGAGGGAGGGCCCCCGGAAGAAGTGCTTGGGGGCCAGGCCCCGCAGGCCTCACGTTAACTATGGGCCTGGATCTCCAGCAACTAACACTAACAATTAAATATATATATATATATTTCAAACGGCATCCCCAAATTTACCAGAGCAAGTACTGTGGAAATAGGAGCCACCTTTGGTACATTAGACCACTCAGAACAAAGACTGCTGAGGGGAACCAGTGGGGTCTGCACACTCTTGCTGCCCCCCTGCCCGACTCCTCTCACCTGCACTCTGGCTTCACTGAGGCTCACCCTCCGCGCCAGCTCCTCCCGCACGAAGGCGTCTGGGTAGTGTGTCCTCTCGAAAACCCTCTCCAGGGCCTGGAGCTGGCTGCTGTTGAAGGTGGTACGGTTCCTCCTCTGCTTCTTCTTCCGCTTGGCAGAGCTGCGGGTCGGGCTCAAGCTCTCTCCTACGGGGAGGGGACAAAAGAGTCCGTGAGATATTGGCACGCAGGGCATCACACTGCACAGAGCCCAGCTAACCGGTGTCTGCTCAGGAGATATAGCTGTCTGAGGCCTTGCTCTCCACCACCACCACCACAACCACCACTGCTTCTTTCTCCAGCTCTCCTCCTCCTCACTACCACTTCTGATTGTCTTGCCCTACTAATTCTCCTTTGTCCTCTACCCCATTTTACAAACAATGCAGCCACTCATTCCCTACAGCAGGGGTCCCCAAGCTGGTGCCCATGTAGGCTTGCCAGCACCCTCCCCCCGGTCTGAGTAGGGTTCCCCTGCTTTTGCCAGCTCTTCCCCAGCAGCAGCCAGTCGGCCGACGGGGAAAACCCCACCCACAAATGCCTCAAAATGTGGTGCGATGACATCACTCGGAAGTGACAGCATCGCACCGCCAACATTGTGCTCTAGTTTTGGGGCAAAACTCTATGGTAAAATCGGCTCAAACCATAGAGTTTTGCCCAAAAACTAGAGCATTGTCACTCGGTGGTGCGATGACATCACTTCTGGGTGACGACATCACGATCCGTGCAAAGAATGTACAGCAGAAGCTTCCGAAAGGGCCCATCGATCCCCCCACTGATGTTCCCTCTCAGCTAAGTTAGTGTGAGCTAGCTCACAGTTTATTAGCCTCTGGCTCACCCATTTTTGTCTTAGCTCAGGAAGGATGGCTCCAAAGCAAAGTAATTTATACAGTAGGCAAATCATTTGCTCACAACTTTAATGCCAGTAGCTCACAAAGTAGAATTTTCGCTCACAAGACTCCACGGCTCAGAGGGAGCATTGCCCCCCACCAGCAGAAAGGTAGGACCTGGCAACCCTCTGCCCACTGGGGCCACGGTGCGCCGCCCACTGCTATTTTCTCTGGCGCCCCCAAGTGTTTTTAAAAGTGGGTGGGGCTACTGGCCATTGGAGATTTGATTGGCTGTGCAGATTTTTAAAACTGTTGCTTCGGTAGCAGCTGCCCCCACAACACAACACAACACGGCAGCCATTTTGTGGCTGTGCCCAGCACACTGTGTCGGAATCCCAAAGGCACCTCCAGGCTGGAAAAGGTTGGGGACTCCTGCTGCCCTACGGGGAGGCCTGACCCCTTCCATGACTTGCTCCTCCAGGAGCACGGAGAGTTCAGCCAGTCTTCTGATTGCTCCCCCCAGCCTGCAGGTTCCTGTGGAGACTCGGGCAGCCCAAAGGACGGCTGACTTCTTGGGAGAAGAAGGAACGACGTGAGGCTTTGGGGAGTGCTATAGGGCCGTCGTGGCTGGCTGTTTTTAAAGAGGGCTGGAGGAGAAAGGGCAGGAGGATTAGCTATTCTGGGAGGAGGCAGCAAGAGTAATCAGCGGGGTGGGAGGCCTTTGTCCCGCTCCCAAAGGCCATCCGAGGCAACTGCTTCAGTTGACCTGCTGGCTGTGCTGGCCTCGCAGTTCACCTTCCGTAAATGCACATGACCACTTGCCTCATTGGAATGTAGGGTTGCCAGCCTCCAGGTGGGGCCTGGGGATCTCCCGCTTTTACAACTGATCTCCAGCTGACGGAGATCAGCTCCCCTGGAGAAAATGGCTGCTCTGAAGGGCGGACTCTCTGGCGTCGTACCCTGCTGAGGCCCCTCCCTTCCCCAAACCCCGCCCTCTCCTGGATCCACCCCCAAAGTCTCCAGGTATTTTCCAACCCAGACGTGGCAACCCTATTTGAATGGAGGCTATTGGTTGGAATTGTATTTTTCGCTACAGCTTCTCAGGTAATGCAATAAAAGTGTCGAATTGAATTGGGTACTATTTGGATGTCATCCAGATGCACACAGCTGTTTTTTCATCCTCACATTCCAGCAGCTTACAGCGTAAGAAGGCAATGACACTGACAGGTCCCTGCCCCAAGAAGCTTACAGTCTGAAAGTTGACAGAAGGAAGGCGTTCTGGGAGGAGAAGTTGGAGGCCCGGGTGCGTATGGGGGGGGGGATGTGTCCATTCATTATCCAGACATAGGGGAAGAGGGTGAAGGGCTCGTGTCAAAGGGCCGCGTGAGCGTGCATTTCATTTAATTCTCCACTGAAATACTATCCAGCGCATTTTCTGCTAGGCAAACATCTGGCTTCCATTTGTTCCCTAATGGTGGGGGGAAAAGTTATTTTGGAATGGTTTTGAAATTTGGAATACTTTTATGACAGCCCTTTGATTTGTTCCCTGGATTCCTCTGCAGTATGTCAAATTTTAGCGGCTGTGATGTGGGGAACCCTTGCCTGCCTGGAGAATTGCTCTCCAATAAGGCCCTCACAATGCTGTCAGGAAACGTTACCAGGATGGGGCATGGAACCCATAAAAATTATAGGAACGAGGGCAGCGTTCCCTGGCGTTCAGGAGATCATTGGTTTCCCCAGTTTGCCGCCTCTCACATGCAGCTGAGACCAGCAGTGCCTACACAGAACAAATTGGAGTTTCTAAAAACAGAGAAAAATCGTGGAATGGAATATCAGGTGCAATAATTTGGCTTACAAGCCATGTCATTTTCCAGCGTTTTTTTTTTTTTTAAAAGAAAGGAACAAATTACTAGACCTTATGGCTGCAAAAAGGATGTGATTTAGAATGTATGGATTACCTTTCTAAAAGCAAGGAAACCCAATTCCTCCTCTTTAAAATGAGATGAAGGCTGATTCAAAAGAGATGTATGCCATGACACAAGTGCCTATTGGCTAGCTCCCATGGAATCTATGAAAGCAGTGATGCTAGTATGGCTGCATCCTAAAGCATTCTCTCCCTGGCGTGATGTTACCTGTTCTTTCCAAGGCTAATCCCTAACTCGGAGAAGAGGACATGTGGCCAAGAGCTAGAGAAGGTCTGGTGGTGGAAACTGCCCTCAAGTCAGAACTGACTTATGGTGAGCCTGCAGGTTTTGAGGCAAGAGACGAGCAGAGGTGGTTTTCCATTGCTTGCCTGCCTCTGCGTAGCAGCCCTGGACATCCTTGCTGTTCTCCCATCCAAGAAGCTGACTTTCTTAGCTTCAAAGATCTGACCAGATCAAGCTAGTCTGGACCATCCAGGTCAGAGAGAAGATCAACAGGTGATCTCTTCCCTATAGAAAGCCAGCATCGCAGGAAAGAAGGGAATTTTCTCCCCAATGCGCTCTGCACAGTGACCTTTCCAAAGATGGAGAATCATGCAATCATGTGACTTCTTCCCTGTATTCTGAAATGCTATGCATGATTGTTTCTGAAATGCTAGACACGATTCTTCTGACTGGCTTTAGTCCTTATAGCAAAGGTAAAGGTTTCCCTTGCTCGAAAGCCAGTCAAATCCGACTCTAGGGATGCGGTGCTCATCCCCGTTTCCAAGCCAAAGAGCCAGAGCTGTCCAGAGATGTTTCCATGGTCATGTGGTCGGCATGACTAGATGCACACAGAACACTGTTACCTTCCCACCAAAGCGGTACCTGTTCATCTACTTGCAGTGTCTTGCTTTTGAACTGCTAGGTTGGAACCAGAGATGGAAGCTCACTCCACCTTGCAGCACTCAGGCCTCAAACTGCTGAACCACAGACCTTCCGGTTTGCACTTCAGCGTCTTAACTACTTGAGCCACCACTTATACCACCCAAATATTGTGTACGCCACTCAAAGTTTTACAACTTGTTTCCAACAAGTTTCCTAACTTGTATTCAAAGCATTCATCTAGTCCCTCCCATTATTTTTCTACAAGGCAAAGGTTTCATTAGTATGTTGGACCGACAGGAGGAAAACATACTTAAATTGGGGAGAGCAGGGACCTCAGTGGGGTATATTGTCCCAGAGGCGACCTCCAAAGCAGCCATTTTATCCAGGTGAACTGATCTCCGTTGTCTGGAGTTGTAATCCCAGGAGATCCCCTGGCCCCCTCCTGGAGGTTGGCAGCCCTCAAACTCAGCATTGGCTTTTGGGATTGGAAGCCGATTCATACAGAGAAAGGTCCTTCTCAGCACTTTTTCCTGGAAGTCCTGGAGATGGAGTTGGTGGGGACTGAACCTGTGATATTCTGCACCCAAAACATGCGTTCCACGGTGGTCAGTCCTACTGTCAGTCCAATACTGTCTATTTTGAGGGGCTTTGCTAGGTCTTATACAAGGACCATTCCAAGCCGATAATTGAGATCTTTTTAACCAGAGATGCCAGAGACTGAACATGTGAGTTTTGATCCCACCCTTTAATACACAATCAAAATACCTTCAGTGCCTCCCACTGCACAAACGCCTCTTGATTTTCCTGCCACAAAGGCAAACAAAAGCACCTTCGGGGTTCTAACTTTGCAGTCTTCTGTGAACAAAAATTAGATTTTCTCTTGATTGTAGTAAATCCCCCACCAACTACTGAGATTTTTGTTCTTGCCTGCTTGTACATGGATCTTCAGTTCCCCTTTGAAAACAGATCACTTGGAACTCCACAATCCAGGGAGAGATTCAGTTGACTCGAAAGGAAGAAGGAGTCCCAACTCAGAAGGTAACTTCTTGAGCTCTGTGTCTTCCCATTGCCGGGTTCCCTTTGGTCCTCTTCGCTTCTCCAGTATAACTGAAAGGATCGCCGTAGCCTGGAGGGCATTAGCTGTAAATTCTTCCGAAGAAAAATAAATGCGACCCCCCCCCTCCTTACTTCTTTCCTCAAAGCTTCGAAAGAGTTGTTCTGTTTTGGTTTGGAATAATGATTGCAGGGAAGTGTAACCCCAGGGCTGCGGGTGCCTCTAAGCAAATAAATAGGTTTTATTAATTAACATTAGTCCCTAGCCAATGAAATCCCAGTTTGATCGCAGCTGTCCGAATTAGCAAAAATAAACAACGGCTGCTGACGGCTCTTAATGTGGATTTAACACATTCACACTCTGCCTTAATCAGAAGAAGCCTGTGGGGACGTCCCCAGTTAGCCAAGAAATCGTTGGGAAAAAGAAGGCCTTTCCTGATTCCCGTGATGGTTCTCGATAAACAAGGGACTTCCTTTACAGGCGCCTTTCCTAGACTGCACCACTTCTGATTGCAGGGAGGGGTTCCAACCTCTAGGTGGAGACTGGAGAGCCTCCCAAATCTCCAGACAAGAGAGATCAGTTCCCCTGGAGATAATGGCAGCTTTAAAGGATGAACTCCATGGCCTTACACAGGCCCGGTAGTGCCACCGGGGGCCCCTGGGGTTGATGCCCCCTCACAAATGTGCCTGGCCCCCTCCCCTCCCAGCCCCTCCCCCATAATCTGGATGCGGCAGCAGGTGGACCCTGAGTTCCTAAACTTCCCAGCGGCTGCCTCTTCTGCTTTGTTGTGCTGCCACCAGGCTAGCTGGTGCTCCCTGTCAGGCTTTGGCAGGGCCGCTGCATCGCGCATGCTTGGGGAGTGCCAGCTGATATCTGCTGCATGGCACACCTAGCCCACGCGGGCTTCAGAGAGGGAGACCTCTCCAAGTGGAGTAGTGCCTTTCACAGGTCGCAAGGGAGGAGCGGGGTAGGGGGCAGGCAAGATATTTTTTCCTCCTTTCTGGCTGCAGGAGCCTTTGCCTTCACTGCCACCCCTCCTGCCCTTCTCAAGGGCCTCGGATGGAGTCCAGCCTCGCCAGGTTCCATGGTCAGTGGCGCAGGGGTCAGGGAGAGCCAGTGGGAGAGGAGGGCAGGAGATGCGAGGAGGGAGGGAAAAGTGGCCGCCATGGCCGGGGTGGGGGGAGAGAAGTGGAGGATAGCCACAAAAGATGGCTATTGTGTGCCTGGACCACGACTGCTTTGGAAAGCAAGATCCTGGAGAGACAAGCCACATCACTGTGGAAAGTGCGAGAATCTGGCTCCCTCTGTCCCTCAGGGATCTGGGTCAAATTCTCGAGCTCTGCCACTTCAGACAAACCAACCTGTTTCCTCTCAGCTGTGGTTCCTTCATTGTGTGAAAACAGCCCCCAGGGAAGCTGTGGGGAATCACACAATCTTAATTAGAGTACCACTAAGTAGCGGTGGCTCAGAGGTTAAGATGCCGAGCTGCAGACCGGAAGGACTGTAGTCTGGAAGTTCGAGACCCGAGTGCTGCGTGGTGGAGTGAGCTCCTGTCTCTGGTCCCAGCTCCTGCCAACCTAGCAGTTCGAAAGCAAGAAACTGCAAGTAGATAAATAGGGACTGCTTCGGTGGAAAGGTATCAGCGTTCCGTGTGCCTCGGTATTTAGTCACGGAAACGTCTCTTTGGCTTGGAAACAGAGATGAGCACTGCCCCCTAGAGTCGGATTCAACTAGCTTTCAAGCAAGGGAAACCTTTACCTTTAGTAGATCACTAATCTAATTAGTGGCAATCTGATTAAGCCCCGTTATTGGTCTGTGCCCCCCCGAAAACTTCATAGCTATGTATGTATGTATGGGGCTGGTATTACACTCGGCTTAGGTTCCTCCCCGCCACAAACCCACCCTCCCCTACTGGATCCCCAGATTCCACTTGCCAAATCTCCGGGAAGTGCCACCCTCCAAAGCAGCCATTTTCTCCAGGGAAACAGGTCTCTCTTGTCTGGAGACCAGTAGTAATTCTAGGAGGATTTCCAGTCCCCACCTGGAGATTGGCAACCCTAGTGCAGAACAATATACATCATGTTGAATGCAAATTTATTGATGCACCAATGGTGCCCATGGTTTTGACGGAGCAAATGCAGCATTAAGGAGTCCCATGTTCGGTTTGCACAAAGGAGAAGTGAGATAAAAATGGGAACGTTTCAGATCCAAACAGCAGAGATGAGAAACTCAGAATTGTCTCTAGTTCAGAGCCAGATCCCCAGGAAGATCAACATGGCACGAGAGACGCATTCGTGGAGAGATCTGGCTGGATGGGGTTCAGATCCAGGCTGGGCCAGCTGCAAGGCAAGCACCACAAAGCCAAGAACGCCATCCCTGTGGTACACCTTTTATTAGAACCCTAACCCAGTGACACCGAAGAGTGTGCCAGCTCGCAAGGTCATCAGAACTCTTCAGCAGGCCAGAAGTTACAAAACAAAGGAAGGGGAAAGTAGGTTTTTCAGGTCCTGATTTCAAGACTTTGGCCCTTTCTGCTCTCTTCTTTTAATCCATGTTCACCGCAGTGTCCTCCAAGCAATTCTGCACATAAAACTGAATCCAACCTTCTTTATAACCCAGGCTCCCCCCCCCCCAAATTCTGCACTAAAGTCAAGTCCAGCCTCCTTTTCACTCTGGTCCCCCCCCCCCGTTCTGTATTACATCCCCTCCCTTCAGTGGTCAGTCCGGTTTCAGCCTGCTGTTGCCCCGGGTTCTTTGGATGCTGTTTTGCCCTGGACTTAAATTGCCTCAACTCGAATACTGAAAAAATCCGGAGTGGCAGGGAAGTGCGGAAAGGACCTTTGTCTTGCCACTACATGATGGATCTTCTGACAAGGCGAACAGGCAAGAGGTGTGTGCGTGATGTGCTGGCCAGCCACTTAACAACGTCTGGTGACCCTGTTCTGAACATGATTTCTAGGCTTTGTATGCAGAACTACCAAACGTGTCAGGTGTAAGAACACAGGGCAATGAAACTGGAGAGCTGAAACCATTGACAAATACAGAATTATAGAAAGAAACCTGAAAGGTTCACTCCACCCTTCTCATACCCCACCCGATTCCTGTCTTGCCAGGGCTCAGACCTCAGCTTCTGCCTTCTTGTTTGCCAACAGCTTAATGCCGACTGGCTGTCAGGAACAGAATCCTGGAACACTCTGGGATCGAATGTATGTTCCGAGTCCTAAATGTACCCTTTGCTCTGCCAGATACCAATCCCTGGCATAGGGACTTGGTTAGCTGGCAGGAGCAATTTGCTTCCAGCGCCATCAGACTTGGAGAACTGAGGTCCCTGACGCTCTAAGTATACACTTGGCACCAGTGACTATGAAGATGCTCGGGCAGCCGGTGAAGGGTTGGGAGCAATGCTCCCTCTGAGCTGTGGAGTCTTGTGAGCAAAAATCCTACTTTGTGAGCTATTGGCATTAAAGTGGTGAGTGAGCGATTTGACTGCTGCATAAATTAGTTTGCTCTGCAGCCACATCCTTCCTGAGCTAAGACAAAAATGTGTCAGCCAGAGGCTAAAAAACCGTGAGCTAGCTCACACCAACTCAGCTTAGAGGGAACACTGGTTGAGAGCATCCAACGCCGTTCAGAAGGCGCAGGGCTGGCGTGCGCCAAGTTAGTTGCCTCCCAGTCTGCCTGTTGTGCCTCCCAGCTCCAAAGCTGCGCCAAAGCTCTCGAATGAAAAGGAACATGCCAAAAATAACCCCGACACCGTTAAGAAGCCTCCAGGTGTCCCAAAATATTGTTGAATCCAAAGGAAACAATACTGGTAGGAGAGGAATATATTGGGAAGGGAGATGTCTGGAAACAGGGTGGCGGGGGGGGAGCCTCCTTGTCTGTTGCAGCTGGCCTCATTCTTTGAAAGAAAAAGCCGGCCTCCGCAAAGACGACCAGCCCCGCTCCAGAGCCCCCTCGCCATTCATCCCCAGCCCGGTCTTCATCCTGGGAATACATTGTGCCATCAATATGCCACACAGCCCCAAAATGGGCAGGGGGAAGCCAGGACAGACTGCAACACAGCGAGACTCACGAGAGGGAGACAATGAAGGAGAGGGGAGGGGAGAAACGGGACCTTTGGCTCAGTAGCGCAGGGGGGATTTAAAGGGATTCCATGTCTCCTAGCATCGGGCATTTGCGGCAGCCTCAGAGAAACAGACGGAGGAAGGGCTGCAGGGCAATCTTGTGAGCTCTGGGGGGTGGGGCCCGGGGAGGGCGGGCACTGAGGGCACTGCGGCATCACCACACACAACGCTCTAGGAATCTCCTCAGTCTATATGGTATAGAGCAGGGGTGTCAAACATAAGGCCCGGGGGCAGGAACCGGCCTGTCCAGGGCTCTTATGCAGCCCGCAAGCAACTAGTGAGAGGGAGGGAACAGGACACGGCTGGGGGGGGGGGAGTGGGGGGAGCCACCCCGCTTGTGGCTTCAGCGTGGCGGAACAACCTCGTCTGCAGCAGTCAAGCAGCGTGGGAGCGCCTGCCCAGGGCTGCACCGCTGGCTCTCCAGTCCGCCCGTGCGGGTTTCCCTTTGCAACCCCCCTCCTCCCAGCCCAGGGGGCCTTGCAGTGAGGATGCCACAACCCGGAGCTCACCAGCTGCTGTCCCCTTATACAGTTTCCACCTCTGGTACCTGGCATAACGTTTTATGGCGCACACGGCCCAGCCCGACAAAGTGACTTTTATGTCAGATCCAGCCCTCGTAACAAATGAGTTTGATACCTCTGGTATAGAGAGCCATGGATGTGACGTCACGATGGAGGGCAGGGGATGGGAGCTTGCCCACGGAGGGGGGGGGAGCCAATCGTAAGCCTAGCCTGAAGCCCAGCCCTTTTCACCTAGTTTACAAGAGCCTTCCCTCTTTCCCCGGTCACTCTTCTTTACTGGGGTGGGGGGTGTCTCCAGGGCTGCCTCAAGAAAGGTGCACCCATCCCTACTTGGGCTTGTGCCGCCCCTGGCTTGAGCAGTGGCTGTGGAGCTGAGGAAGGGCCAGTTCGTATGTCACCAAGTCCTCCAGTTTCCACAGCAAACCAGCAAGCTGCAGTGGTTACCATCACAACCGTGGCCCTCTTGAATCTCTGCTGTCTTGTGCTGAGGGTCTGCTGGAAACCAAGGGAGTGTGGCAGTTTGAAAACCTTTTCCTTCCCGACCCCCCTTTGAGCCAGTTTGGTACAGTGGTTAAGTGCGTGGGCTCTAATCTGGGAGAACCGGGTTGGATTCCCCACTCCTCCACTTGCAGCTGCTGGATGACCTTGGGCAAGCCGTAGTTCTGTCAGAGCTGTTCTTGAAAAAAGAGCAGTTTCCGTCAGAGCTCTCTCAGCCCCACCTACCTCACAGGGTGTCTGTTGTGGGGAGGGGAAGGGAAGGGAGTTTGTAAGCCGCTCTGAGTGAAGGGTGGGGTATAAATCCAATCTCCTCCTCCTCCTCCTTCTAGGGGTATCATTCTGGTAGTGAAGCTGCCATCAGCGACAGGATTCCCCTTCCCTTTTATGCTCATCTCCTGGCTTCTCTTGCACACCAGAGGTTTAGGGGTCTGGTTGTTTGTGGAGGTGAGCTGGAGGCTTGGGGGGGGGGGCTTCTGTTTCCTTCTCCCCTTCCCCTCCCCATCAGCTCTCCTCTTCAGAACTAATAGAATCTGGTCAGCAACCCCGGCGGTCCGCAGCACTGGGGGCAGGATTTCCTAACCAGTCAGTTCATACTAAAAGTCATGAATAAAATAAATCTTTAACAAAGATACATAAATCCTAGAAAGCACACAGAACGGGAAACAATCAGTAGACAGACAGACAAAGTTCGAGTCCTGTAAGACAAACACGAATGGTAACACCTTGAATAAAACTTGGTGGGTCTTACAGGACTCGAACTTTGTTCCGCTGCTTCAGACCAACATGGCTGCCCAGCAGCAGATGGGTAAGTCAGGCAGAATACTACAAGGAAAATATGAAAAGGTACCTTGATGACTAATCTTGTTACTGACAAGAACCTCAACATTCTCCTCCTGGGAACAGGCCCAAGATTGAGCATTTTAGCACAGCCTAACAGGGCCTGTCCATGACCTCAGTCTTAACACAGCCTGGATTCTGGTCTTGGTTCCACAGCAAAGGCTAACAGGTTTATAGAGTTTCCTGCAGTGTGGGGGTTTCTTTTTTTACCCAATCCGAATTTAGGGGCACAGGCCCAAGATTCCCCTCCATGCTTGCTTAGAAAGCCTGGATAATGGAGATTAAGGTCCCAAGGGGAGAATTAGTAATGGTCCATCTGTGGTACTTGTCAGCTTAGCCAAGTGGCAAAATTAAGGTGGGATTGCGTTGCCTTTGATTAGCTCATATAGGCCATCATGCACCTGTCTCTCTCTTCTTGCTGGGATGTAATCTTAGGGTTTAATTGCCCTCATACCAGCAGATAAACCTGAGTTATTCTAGGGGCACATTTATCCTTTCATAGCAGTTACAGTGTCCGAGTAGGATCTGAGAGACCTGGGTCTTTCCATGGGAGTCAGCTGGGTGACCTTGGGTCAGTCTCTCTCTCTCTCAGTCTGACCTACCTCACAGGGCTGTTGTGAGGATAAAATGGAGAATGAGAGAATAATATTAACTGCTTTGGATAGCCATTGGGGTATAAATATTTAAATCAATAAATGTATGCCATGACTCCTGTTCTAAGTGGGTTCTAGATCAAATCAAGCTTGAACTCTCCCTTAGAAGCTAAAATGACTAAACAGAGGCCATCATACTTTGGTCACATTATGAGAAGACAAGTCACTGGAAAAGACAATGGGGTTTTCTACATTCTCAGTTTCACAGCTTGTAAATTCCTGTTTCTTTTGGGGGGGGGGTTCTGTTCCACGTGTGTTTTGCGCCCTCTAGTGGTCGATTTGATATTACTGGTTTATGTCTGGCATAAACTACTAGATGGAGCAAAACATGTGCAGAACAGAAAGGCCCCCCACCCCCAGGAACTTACAAATGAGGAAAAGGAGAATGCAGAAAAGCCCTACAGCGCTAGGAAAAGCAGAAGGCAGCAGGAAAAGAAGAAGACCCAACAGGAGATGATGGAGGGCCTCAGTCAAGGAACCCACAAAGGCCCTCCTCCGTCTGCAAGACCTGGGCGAGGCTGTCAATGACAGGACATCTTGGAGGTCATTAATTCATAAGTCAGAAGCAATTTGATGGCATACACACGCACACACACACGCACACGACCTGTTAACCAGATGTGCTCTGGGATTTGTCCTCAAAACTTAATTCCAAGGTGCTTCAGGGCCCAGTTCAGATTGGGACTGTGGGGAGAAGGGGCTTAAGTCTTCCCTGCCCCCGTGCCACGTCCTCAACCTCAAATGGCTCTGGGGATTTGCTGTTTGACCCATCGGGAAACTTGCATGTGTTGATGGGCTACGTAAGGTTCCCCAGTGGGGCAAATAGCATCTTTGGGGGGCATCCCAGGTCAGGAAAAGGACATGGGGTGGAAAAGCTTAAGTCCTCTCTCTGATTCAGGGCCGCATGATTCTGAGTGCGGCACTCCCAGAGCACATCTGTCAACAGGACAGGTGGTGGACATGAGGAATTTGTAACGTGTTAATTGGGGGAAATTTCTGATCAGGCATCAACTGGGTTTTTTAAAGTAATAAACGGCAGCCCATAGGGAAGGGGGCGATTTGGAGCGTGTCTTTGGGGTGGGGGAGTCCTCTTCCTGACCTCATTTGGCTCCTGGCACGTGTCCTGGATGTCTCCGGTTCCCCAGTCAAGTCACTCACCACGCATACTTTTGGCAGGGTGATGCTTTATTAGGGATATGATGCTGTGGGTTCCAAAGCCTTTGTTAGGACTGAAGAAAAGTGCGGGAACATACAAGATATAGGTAAAACACATCAATTCCATACACACACGTCACACCTAGTCCTTGGTATTTCTATGGCAACATGGTCAGATATATGAAGCCCTATCTAACCTAGGCTGGCAACCAGATCTCCAAGGACAGTCCCACGGGAACTATCTGGGGGTGCCTCTTCAAGAAAGTTACAAAGCCTCTCCTCCCATACACTCCAACAACACCCCCCTCCCCCCCCGGAATTTGAAATGGCAAGCGAAGGTGATAAGAACCAGAACGGCTAGAAATCGAAAGTCAACTGGCCCGGGCTTGACAGCATGGGGCAAATGGCAGTTCTCTGGGGGGTCATTTTGAGGCTAGGACGATGAAGTGGGGGAAAGAATTTTAAAAACTCTCTCCCTGCTCAGTGGTGCTGATAGGAACCTTCCGCCCACTTCTTTTAAAAGGATACTTTTGGATGCAGGGTTTTGTTTTTGCCCCTCGGGGCCAATCAGGCCTGGGGGTGGAGGCGGAGCGACGTCTGCAGCTTTGAGTCCACAGAAAGGAAACCAGGCCTGCCCTGGGCTTTGCACTCTCTCCTCTGCCATTCTCGCAACGTCTTGACATCTCCCCCCCCCCGGAGGCAAAGAGAACCAAAAGGGTGCCAACCACCAGAGAACCCCGGTAAAGAGGGAGCCTTCCAAGATATGATTTTTTGCTAACACTTGTGGAAAGGGGAAACTGTCCCATGCCGTGGACAATCTCAAACATCTCCAAGTGCTAAAGTTGACTTTTGGATATTTTAAAATTTCAAGTCAGAACATTTTTTTGCCACAGTCAAAACTCTCTTGGCGAAAGGCCCTCCGCTGCTCAGAAGCCTGGGGCCAAGCTACACCAGGCATTGGAGTTCCGAGACTGGAATTCCAGATGTGCAATTTTTGGCCCTAAAAACGCTACCATGGAAAGGGGGGGATAAACTGGATCAGGGCCACCCCCCTGCAACATTTCTCTGATGTGAGATGCCCCACCCTGCGCTGCTTCCTGCCCTGGAAGGGGAAGAGATACACACCATATTTATATGACATTTTAAGCCGGGCTTATAGTGAGAGGGGTGCATTCGAAATGGCGCAGTGAGGAAAGTTATTCCCCCACTTCCGTAGCCCCCTGGCCCTGATTCAACACCTCCTCCCACGCAGCAGCTTTGAGGGCTGTACAACACGCCTGGAGTTCCCATCATAGAGCTCAAAAGTTATGTGGAATTTGTCCCTTGGAGATGCTTTCATGGAGGGGGGGGGCGTGCTGAAGCCAACACTGAGTCAGCTGCTGGTTCTGGTTGCAGCTGCCATCCCAAAACTCTCTTTCCCCCAATTTTCAAAGGGTTCCTCCCCACGTGTGGTCTGATCCTGTGTGCATCAACTTGCTCTTATGACCCCTATCTGGTTAAAATGGCTGGCAAGATTGTCTGGGTGTTGCCAGGGAATTCCGGAAAAATTCAAATCAGACAATATGGCTTCTGAGCACCAAAACGTGGCCTTTGAATTTCAGGATTTCACATCAGAATTTGGGCTAGGTGTGAGCTTCCCCTCCACCTCTTGAAATGGGGTTGCCACATGCCCCTGTCCACTAGCAGGGGGTGGAGGGGCAGGATGGTCAGATCCAGGTTGGGAAGTTCCTGGGGATTTGGGGGCGGAGCCTGGAGAGGACTGAGACCTCATTGGGGGACAAGGCCACAGAGTCCACCTTCCAAAGCACCCATTTTCTCCAGGGAAACTGATCTCTGTGGTCTGTAGATGAGTCATAAGAACACAAGAACATAAGAGAAGCCAATGTTGGATCAGCCCAATGGCCTATCCAGACCAACACTCTGTCACGCAGTGGCCAAAGGTACCAGGTGCCATCAGGAGGTCCAGCAGTGGTCCCACTGTTGCCCTACCCCCCAAGCACCAAGGATACAGAGCATCCCTTACCCCAGAATGAGAGTTCCTATCTATACCTTGTAGCCACTGATGGACCTCTGCTCCATATGCTTATCTAATCCCCTCTTGAAGCCGTCTATGCTAGTAGCCGCCGTCACCTCCTGTGGCAGTGAATTCCATGTGTTAATCACTCTTTGGGTGAAGAAGTACTTCCTTTTATCTGTTCTAACCCGACTGCTCAGCAATTTCATTGAGTGCCCACAAGTTTGTTTACTGTGAGAAAGAGAGACACCTGCTCTATCCCATGCATAATCTTATAAACCTTGATCATATCACCCCTCAGCCGTCATTTCTCCAAGCTAAAGAGCCCCAAGTGTTCCAACCCTTCTATCATTCTAGTTGCCCTTTTCTGTACTTTTTCCAATGCTATAATATCCTTTTTGAGGTGTGGTGACCAGAACTGTACACAGTACTGCAAATGAGGTCGCCCCATTGATTTATAAAGGGGCATTATGATACTGGCTGATTTGTTTTCAGTTCCCTTCCTAATAATCCCGAGGATAGCATTGGCCTTTTTTATGGCACTCAAATACTGCTTCAACATTTTCAGTGAGTTATCTACTACGACTCCAAGATCTCTCTCTTGGTCGGTCTCTGCCACTTCAGACCCCATCAACATGTATTTATAGTTAGGATTTTTGGCTCCAACTTGCATCACTTTGCACTTGGCCACATTGAACCCTATTTGCCACACTGATGCTCACTCACCCATCCTCGACAGATCCCTTTGGAGTGCCTCACAATCCTCCCTGGTTTTCACCACCCTGAACAACTTTGTGTCATCTGCAAATTTAGCCACTTCACTGCTTACTCTCAATTCCAAATCATTAATAAACAAGTTAAAAAGCATCAGACCCAGTACTGAGCCCCGTGGTACCCCACTTCTTACCACCCTCCACTGAGAAAATTGCCCATTTATACTCACTCTGTTTCCTATTAATTAGCCAGTTTTTGATCCACAAAAGGACTTGTCCTTTTATCCCATGACTATTGAGCTTACTTAGGAGCCTTTGATGAGGAACTTTATTAAAAGCCTTCTGGAAGTCAAGGTAAACAATATCTGTTGGGTCCTCCTTGTCCACATGTTTGGTCATTCCCTCAAAGAACACTAATAGGTTAGTGAGACAAGATCTTCCCTTAGAGAACCCATGCTGAGTCTGTCTCAGTAGTTTTTGTTCAGCAATGTGCCTACTAATTCTTTCCTTCATAACAGTTTCCACCAACTTACCCGGTATTGACGTCAGACTGACTGGCCTGTAATTTCCCGGATCTCCTCTGGAACCCTTTTTAAAGATGGGAGTGACATTAGCTACCTTCCAGTCCACGGGAATGGAGGCAGATTTTAAGGAAAGATTACATATTTTTGTCAGGAGATCCACAAGTTCACATTTGAGTCTTTCTGACTCAGGTCTTTCAACACCACTCCTGAAATCAGCGGTTCTGGAGTGGGCAAGCACTTCTCATCTTCCAGGGTGAAGACAGAGGCAAAAAAATGCATTCAGTATCTTGTGCCATAGTGAACTCAAGAGGGCTTATTTCCGAGCGAACGTCATAAGATTGGGTTATATGTCTGTTTATTTTTGATGGCCTTTCACAGGGCTATTTTTGGGCAGGAACGCACAGGAACGGAGTTCCGGCTGGCTTCAGAGTCGGCCACGCCCACAACAGCCAAAACCTCTGTGTGCGTGACTACAGAAGAAAGGCCTGGAGAGTTGACCCCCCATGGCAACTCCAAGGCGGGCGGGCCAGGGGGGCCCCTGGAAGGATCAGGGAGGCATTTAAATGCCTCCCTGTGCCTTCCTCGGCCTGTCCAAGGGCTGGCTTGCCTGGGCAAGCCAAGGGAAGTCACGGGGGTGTGGCCTAATAGGCTAATGAGCTGTACTATCCGGGGTGTGGCCTAATATGCGAATGCATTTCTGTTGTTGGGTGTGGCCTATTACACTAATGAGTCTTTCTGACTCAGGCCTTTCTGCTGGGCTTTTTCTAGAAAAAAGGCCCTGGTCTTTCAGGGAAACTTTTTCTGGCTGGGGTGGGGGGATCTGTTCCAGAACAACACATCTTCCAGGGCATGCGCCATTCCCCGTGGTTCACCTAGAGTTGCCAGGCGCCCCCCGGCCCCTGGTAGGGGATGGGGGGTAGGGCTGCCAGATCAAGGTTGGGAAACTTCTCGAGATTTGGAGGTGGAGCCTGGGGAGGACAGGGGTACAATGCCACAGAGCCCACCCTCCAAAGCATCCATTTTCTCCAGGGGAACTGATCTCTGTAGTCTGGAGATGAGCTGTAATTCCAAGGAATTCCCCTGGTCCCACCCGCGTCTGGCATCTCAAGGTTCACCCTGTTTTCCAAGATGCTCTGGTGGTGCACTGAGGAAGAAACTGGCATCTGGCTGCCCAGGCTTCCTTGACTGGCATTTTTTTTGGTATCCGATCCAGCTGTGATATAAATCCACCAGCAGATTTATATCACAGATCAGTGCCCCACAATTATGGAATACTCTTCCTTTGGGGTAATTCACCAAAGTTTTAGCCTGAATGTGTTTTTGGAAACATTATCAGGCTTTTTCCATAGCTGACAGGTCACCTCTGGGCACCTCTTCGCTGTTCCCTCCTTCGGCACACATTGGCTTCCGCGCTTAAAAAACAAAACAAAGCATTAAAGTGCAGTAAATTACCCCCAAAAAAGCTCTTCAAAAAGTATAAGTGCTTCTGCCAGGGCCTGGGATCTGCACAGTTACGACAGCGCTGTCTTAATGGCAATTTACAATGATATATTTGCAGTAAAGCTGTTGGCCTCCTCCTACAACCACCCCCCCCCGGAACATATAATAAGAGGCAGGCTGTGTGCTTGACAGGGGCATTATTTCTCTGGAAGTGGGAAACGTGGAGGAGGGGGTTGCTCCAGGCTGAAAAACAGAGCTGTGAGGATACCCCAGGTAAAGAACGAGGACTTATAACCAGGGCTGGGTGTGCCCCTTTTGCTGTTTCCTCATGAGCAGCCACTGCCAACTTTTGCACATTTACACCGTGATTTTATGCCTGTACGCTCAGAAATGGCCAAATTGCACAGGACAGAACCGGGTGAATGGAACTCCAGATGTGTTATTAGGCCTTAAACACAGCCCTGTATGTGTGTGTGTCATGGGGGGGGGGAAACTGACATGAACTGGGGCCACAGGACTGGAAAGAACTTGGGTTTCTTCCCCCCCTCCCTGTACAGCTTCCCTAATTGAAAATAAACTCCGGGTGTTTTTTAATCAGGCTAAAGAAAAACTTATAACTACTCACACGATTAGGGTCATCAACCTCCAGGTGGCGGCTGGAGATCTCCTGGAATTACAACTGGTCTCCAGGTGACAGAGGTCAGTTCCCCTGGAGAAAATGGCTGCCTTGGGAGGTGGGTTCTACGGCATCAGAGCCCACGGAGGCCCCTGTCCTCCTCAAACCCCGCTCTCCCCAGAGCTGGCAACTCCACATACTTAAGCGCTTTCATACCAGCTAAATGGCGCCGTTTCAATCCATTCCAGCAACTGTTTGCAAGTGGATTTGGCCATTCCACACAGCAAAATCCAGTTGCAGAGTGCATTGAAAGTGGATGGAAAGTGCCCTATTTAGTGCGTGTGAAAGCGCCCTCTGAGTGCTCTCCAGCCAGAACAGAGAAGAGCGGTCAAAATGGGCCGACGGTTTGAATTGGGATCAGGCAAGCGGCACACGGCTGCCATCTTGGATAAATTAACACATGTGATCTCTAATGAAAATGCTGAAAAACACGGCAGATATTTAAACCCCTGTAGCCCGCCTGCCCTTAAAACATTTCCGGAAGATTCTTTGAAGTTAGCAAGTCTGCGGGAGAGTGTGGAAAAAGAACAAGACAGCCAGAAACCCCTCTCCGCCCCTCCTCACCAGGCTTTGCTCTACAAGTGAGCCCCATCTAGAATTTCCCGCGGCTGGCTCAGCACAGGCCTCAGCACTCCTGCCATGAAATAACGGCGAGTCGAAAAGAACACGCTGGGGTATCAGTGACCAGATCACCCCAGCAGTTACTCCATCTCCAAATCTCCAGGAGTGGGTCTGGCAACCCGACCCCCCTACACTTCACTGGTAACTGGGGGGGGGGACACCTACCCACCTGACCCTGATATGAAGGGAAGGGGAAAGAGGGGTTAACCCTTCTCTACATGTGAAGTTTTACCGGTCGTAACTAGCCCCAACCATCTTCCCCCCTCAGAAGAGAGACAGGCAAGCAATGAGAAGGGTCATAAGTAGCAAAGATTTTGAATTTCTCACCCCTGCCATTTTAGCCTTGAAAAGCCCCCTTTCGGTTCTGCTTTGCCCTTAATGCAAACAGAACCCATGATTAGTTGTTGTAGATTTTCCGGGTTGTGTGGCCGTGGTCTTGGCATTGTAGAACCTGACATTTCGCCAGCAGCTGTGACTGGCATCCTCAGAGGTATAACACAGAAAGATGGAGTACTCTCTGTGCCAATATGAGAAGAAAAATGGGAGGCAGGTAATTTATATTTACTCAGGAAGGTGGGGTAGGGCTGAGTCATTATCTTGTAGGAGTTCCACAGGCTATGAACATGCTAATAGAGGAGCTTTCCTGAAGAGGTTCTTTTGTATATGGATTGTTTCCTGTTTCCTGAGGAGGCTCTTTTGTATGTGGATTGGCTGTTGAAATTCTAATCTTATCTATAGTGCTATTGTCAGATATAGAGCCTTTTATGTTTTTCAGGACAGGAAACCATGCCCTATTTAATTTTAAGCTCTCTACTTTCCTTTTGAAATTGTGTTTATGTTTATGAATTTCAATGGCTTCCCTGTGTAATCTGACATGGTAACTGGAAGTGTTGTCCAACCCATGATTCTTTATTTTCAGGTCGTTTTCTTTTTCTGATGCTGACTGTTCCCCATAAAAAGTACACGTTTTCCAACATTCTCTCTTTGTTCATAAACCAGCATTATGTATCATACACAGGAGTGCTGAGCATACAACTCACACTGCCTGCACCTCCAATACTCACGAAGCTAAAAGAAAAAAATTCAAAAAAAGAGCAGAGGGACTGAAAATATCAAGGAATGTGCAGAGTAATGCTTTCACACATCTCGAATAACTCACTTTCAGTCCACTTTCAATCCTCTTTGCAACTGGATTGTACTGTGTGCGTTTCTACATCTAGCATTTGCTCCACATTTTCTCATCTGGGAGGAAAAAGTACAGCTCAAAACCACATTCAAATACCTCTCGGCAATGCCTACTGACCCTGAACAGCCATAAATCTATGCAGAAGGTACCATAAAACTTGATCATCAAAGAAAGCGAAAGCGACATACAGTGCAGAGAGTACCATAAAATCCGATGGTCAAAGAAAGTGAAAGCAGCATGCAATGCGGAGGGAAATGTCTGTTACAACGGGGAGTTTCATAAAACAACAGAGGGAAAAGCCAATGCAGAATCGCCCTGTGTGAAACAGCAAAGTCCATTGCAAACAATTGCTGAAGTGCTCCAAGAGTGGGTTGAAAGAGTCTGCGTGTGTGAAAGCATCTTCACGAGGTGGCTTGGACCAGGCCAACCTGTCCAAAGAGAAGTCTTTTCCATCCATCACAAGAGCAGACCCAACCTGAATTGAGCCCCCTGTGGCTGCTGTTTCCCTTTGTTCAAGCCTGCAAAGATCCGTTCCTGGGTCTCTTGGAGTTGCTCCTGGTCTGGTCCTTTTAATGATACTCAGATGATGCTCTTGCAGAGGGAATGTGCGATAAAAAGGCAGCATGATGGAGCATGTAACAAAACAAATTCCTTCCTGGTACTCGAAAGGGGGTGGGTCTCTCTTGGTTTGCATGTGTTCTGCTCTCTCTGCAGCCATTCAGGGCCCGGCCCAACCCAGCTGAGCTCCCACGGAGGGGAAAAAACTCTCCCAAGCTCACCCACCTGGGATTAATTTTTTTTACCCGCCTTTGTTTTGCTAGCATAATTTATGAAGTATGTTATGTATGTTTTGGTGAGATTTAAAATTAGAAAGGAATGGGAAGGAGTTGTTTGTGTGTGAAAGAGAGGGAGAGAGAGAGTGACTTCTCCTCCTGATAGCCAACAGATGCGTGGGCTCTCCTGGTCTGATTTCCTCAGGTCAAAAGAAGCCCCTTCAGGGAGGGGAAAGGAACACACATTTCCCCTCCAGGCCCTTGACTGGGAGGACCTGCAGCTCTAGTTTTTTCAATCCTGTTTGTGGTGGTGGTTGTCTCCTCTCTCGGTCAGTCCGGTCTGCAGCCACCCTTCCTCCCTTGGCTCGGTTCTGTTTGCTGCTGTCCTCTCCTTTTTTGAACCTGTTTGCCGCATTCATTCCTCCCTCCCCATTTTAAATCCTATTAATGCCTTTTCCTTCTTTTTCGACCCTGTTAACTGCTCCCAGCCAGCGTTCCCTCCCTCTAAGCTGAGTGAGTGTGAGCTAGCTCACAGTTTTTTAGCCTCCAGCTCACACATTTCTGTCTTACCTCAGGAAGGATGGCTCCATGCAGCAGCCAAATCGCTCGCTCACAATTTTAATGCCAGCAGCTCACCAAGTAGAATTTTTGCTCACAAGACTCCACAGCTCAGAGGGAGCATTGCGAGCCCCCCCTCCCCGGGCCACATGCTGACTTCTCGGGGCACTTCTGTGTTCGTGGGCCCCTCCCACCATAATCATATCAATGTAAAAATTATTTTTGATATAGCTTCAAATATGTCAACATTTTATATTTTCCTGTTTTAGGCAAAATGTAATAGATTTTTATTTTCTGATGAGAGAAAGAAATTAAAATATTTCCTTGGACCCTGAAAGTTTATTTTTTCCTTTTGATTTTAAAAGAAATTAAAACATTTTTGTGGGGCCCTAAAAGTATTGTGTGCCTGCTGTGCCTGATGGATAAGTCAGCCCTGATCTCCCCCCACACACATACACCGAGGGTTGCCAGGTCCTGGTTGGGAAATATAGGGTTGCCAGCCTCCAGGTGGGGCCTGGGGATCTCCCACTTTTGCAACTAATCTCCAGCTGGCAGAGATCAGCTCCCCTGGAGGAAATGGCTGCTTTGGAGGGTGGACTCTGTGGCACTGGGCCCTGCTGAGGCCCCTCCCCTCCCCAAACCCCGCCCTCCCCAGGCTCCACCCCTAAAGTCTCCAGGTACTTTCCAACCCAGACCTGGCAACCCTGGGGAAATACCTGGAGATTTGGGGGTGGAGCCTGAAGAGGGCGACATTTGGGGAGGGGAGGGACTTCAATGGGGTATAATACTCTACATACCACATACTACCCTCCAAAGCAGCCATTTTCTGCAGGGAAATTAATCTCTGTTGTCTGGAAATCAACTGTAATTCTGGGAGAGAGCCAGGCCCCACCTGGAGGTTGGTAACCCTAATTGCCTTGTACTTCTGCATCTATGATGCTTATAAGAATAATAAAACCATAGTCAGAGCATTTAGTCAGCTGCAAATAGGTACTATGATCCAGCCAGATTTAAAATAAATGGAAATGTGATCTAAAATCTAAAAGCAAGGAGAGATAAGGAGGCTTTCCTGAATGAACATTGCAAAGTAATAGAGGAAAACAATAGATTGGGAAGGACTAGAGATCTCTTCAAGAAAATTGGAGAAATCAAGGGAACGTTCCATGCAAAGCTGGCCATGATAAAGGACAAAAACGGTAGGGACCTAACAGAAGCAGAAGAGATTAGGAAAAGATGGCAAGAATACACAGAAGAACTATACAAGAAGGACCTCGATGTCCTTGACAACCACGATGGTATAATCACTGACCTTGAGCCAGACATCCTGGAAAGCGAAGTTAAATGGGCCTTAGAAAGCATTACTAACAACAAAGCTAGTGGAGGTGATAGTATCCCAGCTGAGTTATTCAAAGTCTTAAAAGAAGATGCTGTTAAAGTGCTGCACTCAATTTGCCAACAAATTTGGAAAACACAACAGTGGCCACAGGATTGGAAAAGGTCAGTTTACATTCCAATCCCAAAGAAGGGCAACATCAAGGAATGTTCAAACTATCGCACAATTGCACTCATTTCACACGCTAGCAAGGTCATGCTCAAAATCCTACAAGCTAGGCTCCAACAGTACGTGGATAGAGAACTGCCAGAAGTACAAGCTGGGTTTCGAAGAGGTAGAGGAACTAGAGATCAAATTGCCAACATTCGCTGGATTATGGAGAAAGCAAGAGAATACCAGAAAAACATCTACTTCTGCTTCATTGACTATGCTAAAGCCTTTGATTGTGTGGATCACAATAAATTATGGCAGGTTCTTAAAGAGATGGGAGTACCAGACCACCTCATATGTCTCCTGAGAAACCTGTATAAGGGTCAAGAAGCAACAGTTAGAACCGGATATGGAACAACTGATTGGTTTAGCATAGGAAAAGGAGTACGACAAGGATGTATATTGTCACCCTGCTTATTTAATTTATATGCAGAGTACATCATGCGAAATGCTGGCCTGGATGAATCACAAGCTGGAGTTAAGATTGCTGGGGAAAAGATCAATAACCTCAGATATGCAGACGATACCACTCTGATGGCAGAAAGTGAAGAGGACCTAAAGAGCCTCTTGCTCAGGGTGAAAGAGGAGAGTGCAAAAGTGGGCTTGAAGCTCAACATCAAAAAAACTAAGATCATGGCATCTGGCCCCATCACTCCTTGGCAAATAGAAGGGGAAGTCGTAGAAGTAGTGACAGACTTCACATTCCTAGGATCCCAGATCACTGCAGATGGTGACTGCAGCCATGAAATTAAAAGACGCCTGCTCCTTGGGAGGAAAGCAATGGCAAACCTAAACAGCATGATAAAAAGCAGAGACATCACCTTGCCAACAAAAGTCCGCATAGTCAAAGCAATGGTATTCCCCATAGTAATGTATGGCTGCGAGAGTTGGACTATAAGGAAGGCCGAGCGCCGAAGAATAGATTCTTTTGAACTATGGTGCTGGAGAAGACTCTTGAGAGTCCCTTGGACTGCAAGGAGATCAAATCAGTCAATCCTAAAAGAAATCAACCCTGACTGTTCCCTGGAAGGCCAGATCCTGAAGCTGAAGCTCAAATACTTTGGCCACCAAATGAGAAGGGAGCATTCACTGGAGAAGACCCTGATGCTGGGAAAGATTGAAGGTCAAAGAAGAAGGGGACGGCAAAGAATGAGATGGTTAGACAGTGTCATCGATGCAACGAACATGAAATTGAGCAAACTTCAGCGGACAGCGGAAGACAGGGGGGCCTGGCGTAATCTGGTCCATGGGGTCGCGAAGAGTCGGACTCGACTGTGCGACTGAACAACAACAACAACAACAATCTAAAATCCAGGGTGAATATCCAGTCATAAAGCTGGAACTTAAAGCCTCTCCAACCTGCTCCCCTGGTCACTAGTTACTGCCTCCTGTTGGATGAATCACATTCGCAATTCCAACCAGTTGGGTTGCATAGCTAATTGATTTTTTACTATATGCTGACATCACAGAGGCCCAATAAAAGTCAATTCAGAGTGAGAGCTGTATTTCCCTGAGCAAGTGAAAGCTCTCTCTCTCTCTTTTGCTCTCTTTAAAAAAATATTTTTAACTTTTTATAGGAATACAAAATAGAGAAAGGGGGTAAGGAAAAAAGAGAAGAAAATAAAATTATAAAAACACAATACAGAGGGTGATTTTTACAGATATTAAGGACAATCATTGATTTAAAAGTATATAAAAAGATGTATAACATGGTAGCTTAGTAAACCACAATAACAACCTACTCAAAATATTCTAGTATTTTCTCATAATGTGTTTTCATTTTTGATCTATCTTATCAATCATAAAATAAAACAAGTGAATTCTCATTAACTTTGTATATAATTCTAACATAACAATTTGTTAATAAAAACTGCTCAAATGATATTGTTCTTAATATTTCATATAAGAGTTGTCATTTATAAAATAAACCATTCAAAAATATAGCTACAAAGATTAATTATAGTGAGCATAAAAAGCTTGCCAATTGTTCTCAAATTCATCTTTCGGTCTCCAATTAGCGTAATTTGCTACTGCATGTTGTTGCGTTATGTCTATCCAATTCTCAAGAGTTGGACAACCCTCAATCTTCCATGTTGCTGCAAATACTACTCTTGCTGCAGTTAACATGTATTTATGCATTGTTCTGTCTTCATTCACTGCTAAAATTCCTAATAACATAGTCTCTGGTAACATAGCAAATTTTATATTCATTTTAAAAAAATTAATATGTATTTCTTTCCAATAGTTGCTAGTTTTTTTTACAAGACCACCACATATGGTTAAAAATACCATTTATCTCCTTACGTTTCCAACACAATCCTTTATAATTTTTATACATCTTCTCGATGTCTTTTGGGGTAATATACCAGCGATAAAACATTTTACAGCAATTTTCTCTAAATGCTTGACTCACAGTGAACTCTAGATCTTTCCTCCATGGATTTTCCCCATTGCTGAAACGGAATCTCCTTCCTATAATTTTGCGACCATTTCACCACGCATGTCTGAACTTGTTCTGTTTCTTTGGCATATTGTAATAAAAATTTGTGAATGTGTCCTAAAAGATTATATTTTTTCCGTCCAATATTATCTTTTCAAATTCAGTCCAGTTTCTTGGTCTATCTCCTTCTACATGCATAACTTCTTTTAAGTCTCGATGAAAGTTGAAGGTACATTTTTCCCTTCTTCATCAATAGCTCGCCAAGATTTAATTTTCCCTTGCTTATTGGTCATGTCTTATGTTATAAAATCATTATTTTCCCTCTCAGGTTTGTCCTAATAAGCATCTCACGGTGACATTATAGGTGATTTTGGGGGACTTATTTTTATATCAAGTGACCACCAGTTTTTCAATAAACCATCTCCGATGACAACACGTCCATCACGTCTCACGGCACAAGTGAACACTGTCAGAGCCACCACTGCCAGGGAGGAGATGTTTTTGGCAGCCCTTTCAGGAGAAACCCCAGGAAATAATTATATCGGAGCTTTAATGGAGCAGGGCTTGAAGACTCAGATTATTTTGTTAAATGTGGGTAATGCTCAGCATTAATATGCCACTTCCCGTACATTCCTTTGTTGCGTCAGTTGCAATAACCGTGTAAGGCGGGTCTTATTACCATACAGCAAATGGGAGGAAATGAGGCTGAGTGACTTGCCTGAGATGTCCTAATGAGTGCAGGGCAGAGGTGAGGTTGCCAACTCTAGGTTGGGAAATTCCTGGAGATTTGGGAGCAGAGCCTGGGGGAGGGAACTTATCGAGGATGTGTTGCCATCTGAAGCAGCTGTTTCCTCCAGGGGGATGGATCTCGGGAGTCCAGCTGCACCTTGGAGACCAACAAGAGTTTCGGGGCAGAAGCTGTCGAGAGTCAAATCTCCCTTTCTCAGAGCTGTGATGCTCAAAAGCTTATAGACAAGAAATTTGGTTGGTCTCTAAGGTGCCACTGAACTCGAATCCAGGTCTTCTCCAGCAGACCAGCATAGCTGCCCTCTGGAGCTGGTGATCCGTTATAATTCTCAGAGAGCTCCAGCCCCCACCTGGAGGTTGGTTACCCTTGATCTGAACCAGGAACCTTCTCGATACACAGTTGCTTGGTCATCATGCTGCACCAGCTCTCACTGAGAATTACAGGTAAACACACCGACCAAACCTTGGAACCAAAACAAATGTGAGAAGACATGTCCCTCCCAAGTGCGTTTCCCACATCTGAATGTGCTTGGCGACATCCTTGTATTGTTTTCTAATTTAATTAATGTTAATTTGTGCTGATTAATTATTGGTGCTGTATGTTTTATGTATTTATTCTCAGTTTTTAACTTCTGATTACTCATTGTATTCCCACTTCTGTTGTAAGCTGCCCTGAGCCTTGCTAGCAAGGAAGGGCAGCCTGAAAAAAACCCCTCTAAATCAATCCATCAGTCAATCAATCAGCCAATCAATCAATCAATCAGTGGTCAGAATGATGGCACTTGGTGGCTGTAGTGATTTTAGGAAAAATTTTGGGCAGCAAGAGCAAAGGTTCCCTTCAGTCCCGTAGCCATGCTTCCTTGCAAAGGTGCATTGGACTGTAACGTGTTTAGGTAGACCCTCCCCAAATGCTTTGCAGGGGGAGGGTGTGGGCGCCTTGTGGCTGGGGGAGCCTCCTCTCTAAAAATCTTGGCCACACTCAATTTGACCTGCAGGCTGGAGACACTGGTGACCCCTGCTATAATTTTACCCCCCCCCCATCAAGGAGAGTGCCTCGCTGGCAGCCAGCGGTGCTGCCATGGGAGGCATCATGGTGGGTCGCAGAGGGTCGCTAACGCTGAACTGGGAGACTCCCGGAGATTTGGGGATGGAGCCTGGGAAGGGCAGGGGCTGGGAGGGGAGGGGCCTTACCAGGATAGGATGCCACTGGGACCACTTCCCCATGGTCTCTGGATTCCAGGGATCAGTTGTAATTCTGGGAGACCCACAGGTGCCACTTGCCAGCCGCCAACCTGGAAGGTGGCAACCTTAGTCCATACATCTGGCAGGCTGGAGACAGATGGAAACAGTTCCTTTCAAGTTGATGTCAAGGGCAGACTGGCCCTTTAACTTACCAGGGGTACCACTGGCAGCCAGGAACAAGCGGAGCCACAGGGCCCCCTGGGCACAGGTGGGGCACTTGGCATGAACCTGGCCTATGGCAATGAAGACAAAGGGTGCTGCCATCGTCACCGTAACAGGGCAGTTCTGCATCTAGCATTTGCTCCACATTTTCTCAACGGGGAGTAAAAAGTCCTGCTGAAAACTACATTCAACGCCATACTGAATGCAAAGTCAACCCTGAACGGACTGCAAAGTCAACCCTGAACGGACTGCAAAGTCAACCCTGAATGGACTGCAAAGTCAACCCTGAACGGACTGCAAAGTCAACCCTGAACGGCCATAAAATGGCCATAAATCTATGCAGAAGGTACAATAAAATCTGACAATCAAAGAACTCAAAAGTGGCGTGGAGTGTGGAAGCTCCCATAAAACCCGATAATCAAAGGAAGTGAAAGCAGCCTGCAATGCAGAGGGGAATTTCTGTTCCAAGCTGGGTTTCGTAAAACAAGGGAGGGAAAAGCCAGTGCAGAAGCAGCCAGTGTCTGGGTCCAAGTTGAGAAGATGCTGCCAGTTTGCCAGCACTGCAGAGACAGCTTGAGGCCACTGTTCAAGGACATCCTAGCCTGCCTCCTGCTTTCCTGGTAAAAGTTGGGCAGAAAAGACCTAGCCTGTGTGTGTGTGTTTGCTGCTGCTGCTGCTGCTGCTGCTGCTGCTGCTGCTGCTGCTGCTGCTTCTTCTTCTTCTTCTTCTTCTTCTTCTTCTTCTTCTTCTTCTTCTTCTTCTTCTTCTTCTTCTTCTTCTTCTTCTTCTTCTTCTTCTTCCTGCAGAAGAATCCGTCCTGCAAGGCACGCCCCCCCCCCCGCTTCTCCTTCGAAGTCCCCTTTGCGTCTCTCCCCCTCCCCCGCCCCCTCCGCGTCTCTGGTGCTTTTCCCTCCAAAGGGGTTACAAAAATGTAGGCCGCCCAAAATGCCAAGCGAAGAGGGACCCTCCGCACAAAGCAAACACAGGGCGACCGACTGCCTCTGAGGGGCCCCATCTGAAAACATTTATCGGCGTCTCAGTTTTCTCTCGGACCCATTCAGACTGTCAGGAGGCAACTGGGGCGGAAGCCAAAGTCCTTTGCAGTCAACCTTCGCAGGAAACGAGAGCCGGGGAGGGGGGCAGAGGAGAGGGAGGAGGGCCGTACCTGAAGCCGGCCGGGCGGCTTCTTTTTGGCTTTTTAATGGAGGGAGAATTTGCTTTCTTTCTTTTTTCTTTTTTTTTTGGGGGGGAGCTGGTTGAGGGATGCTGACTTGGTACCCTAATACTTTTTTTGGGGGGGGGGGAGGTGGCTTTCTCTCTGTTTCTTGTGCTAGCACCACCAAGAGGACTCAAAGGGCCCAGTTTTGTGTGTGAATCTGAGGATTCCCTGGAATTAAAGCTCATCTCCAGACTGCAGGAGGAGGAGGAGATTGGAGCTGTGGTGGCTCAAGTGGTGAAGACGCTGAACTGCAGGCTGTGAAGGTCAGTAGTTCAGCAGTTCGAGACCCGGGTGCCGCATGACGGGGTGAGCTCCTGTCTCTAGTTCCAGCTCCTGCCAACCTAGCAGTTCGAAAGCAAGACATTGCAAGTAGATAAATAGGTACCACTTCGGTGGGAAGGTAACAGCGTTCCGTGCACCTTGGTGTTTAGTCATGCCGGCCACATGACCACGGAAACGTCTTCGGACAGCGCTGGCTCTTCGGCTTTGAAACGGAGATGAGCACCGCAACCCTAGAGTCGGATTCGACTGGCTTTCGAGCAAGGGAACCTTTACCTTTACCTTACCAGACTGCAGAGATCAGGCCCCCTGGAGGAAACGGATGCTTTGGAGGGTGGGCTCTGTCTTCCCCAGGCTCCATCCCCAAATTTCCAGGAGTTTCCAAAGCTGGATCTGACAACCCGACCCAGATCCTCCCTGGCCACTGGCGGGGCGGGGCGGGGGGGGGCTAAGGGGGTACGGTTGCCAGCTCCAGGTCAGGAAACTCCTAGAAATTTGGGGCGGACCTTGCTCCATTTTCTCCAGGGGAACTGACCTCTGTAGTCTGGAGATAAAGTGTAATTCTGGGGGATCCCCAGGTCCCACCTGGAGGCTGGCATCCCTAATACATATACATACACACCCAAAATTTGCCACAGTTTTCAAGTTTGATTCCTTCTTGCCCCACCCCCAGTTACTGATATACACATGTATATTAATCTTGATGCAATGCATAGGGTTACATTGAGATTCTTTGGTGTGGTGTTTTACCACTGTACATGTGTGCTTGTATGCACTGATGGAACACTGCAAAAAAGCAATTTTAATCTGATCATGTATAGGGTTGTGCTGAGATTCTTTGGCATGGTGTCCTACTGATGTACATGTGTAATCTTGGTGTGATCACATATAAGCCACCATGATCCAAGAGGAAAGGCAAGGTAGAAGTGTTTTAATAAAGTAAAATAAGGCTGCATCAAGATTCTTTTGGTGTGGTGTTTTACCAATGCATAACTGTGCTTGTGTGTATTGATAAATCACTGCCAAAAAGGGCAATCTTGGTGCATTCGTATGCACAATCACACAAAAAATGAATTCTTTTGCAGTTTTATCAATGAGAATCTGTGCATTGGTAATGAGGGGAAATCTGCAAATAATCAAAAGGAACTGAATGCCGAGGCAACCTGCACAAGCTCCAGTTTTGGGATTCATTGTAGAAAGGAGGATTAAAAAGGAGTAGATCTCAGTACAGGGTGAAATTCTGGAAAAAATGATGGAAATGAACAGTGGAAGTCTGTTCATCCCTTGTGATCAGCCAGGGTGGTGCAATGGTTAGAGTGCTGGATTGTGATGGGAAGACCTGGGTTCGAATCCTCACACTGCAAGAAATCTTTCCATGTGACCTTGGACCAATCACTCTTCTGGTGACTACCTGCCTACGTCACATGGTTGTCGCCAGGATATTTTGGAGGAGGGTAGAATCAGGCAGGGTGCCCTGAACTCCTGGTAGAATGTGTGGGATCAGCATTAGAGAAGTCAGGACTTGCTCCAACAGACGGGCTGACCAGGTAGTCTCCTAGGGTGGCATAAACTGAGAGGCATCCCCCACTGCCATTTGATGTGAGCAACCTTATGAGCAACTGGGTGGCCTCCAGCCAGTCGCATGCTCTCAGTCTAACCTAACTCACAGGGTTGTTGTGAAGGGGAAATGGACAAGAGCAGAACAAGGTAAGCTGCTTTCAGATCCCCATTGGGAAGAAGAAGAGGAGGAGGAGGAGGAGGAGGAGGAGGAGATTGGATTTATACCCCACCCTTCACTCAGAGTCTCAGAGCAGCTTACAATCTCCTTTCCCTTCCCCTCCCCACGACAGACACCCTGTGAGGTAGGTGGGGCTGAGAGAGCTCTTTTGAGGATTGCCCTTGAGAGAACAGCTCTGGAAGATCTTGTGACTGACCCAAGGTCACACCAGCAGCTGCATGTGGAGAAGTGGGGAAGCAAACCCACTTCTCCCAGATTAGAGCCACTTAACCACCACACCAAACTGGCTCTCAAGACAAAGCAAAACAAGTAAATAGATGATCGGCTGCTGGGGAAGACGGGGATGGAAGCAGCAGGGGAGTCCGAATGCCCTCTCCAGTGAAACACGTTTACTGTTTGTTTGATCACTTCATCCATTCCCCACCTCTCTCTCCAATGTGGGGACCTGAAGCAGCTTACATCGTTCTCTCTGCCATTGTGTCCTCACAACAACCCAGCGAGGTAGGTTAGGCTGTGAGGACGTGACTGGCCCAAAGTCTCCCAGCAAACTTCCATGGCAGAATGGGGGATCTGAACCTGGGTCTCCCGGATCCTTGTCTGATGCTCTAACCACAACATCCCACTGGCTCCAAGAACATATGAACCCTCGCCACAGCTCACATAATGTTCTACAAGGCTTCCAAAGGAGATGTTTGCAGCGGTGGCGCAGTGTTAATTTGACATCTCAGATGGCTGTTGGGTTTTCTGCCTCGGGCCCCCTCTTGGGCCAGCTGTGCCCCCCGATAGCCGCTCCAGCCTGGAGTTTGTTTTTGGCTCTGGAGAGGGGCGGCAGGGCAGGGCTCCACAGCTTCAGCCTCCGATCTTTTGCTCACGAAGCCTGCCAGGACTCAGGGCCCCCAAGAGAACTGCTGTGTGGGTGAGAAGCGATTCATTTCCTTCCACTCCTGACGTGAGACGCGTCTCCTCGGCCTGTGCATTAAGCAAAGTGTTCCCAACAAGTCAGCGGGAAGGGCTCCAGCCAGGGCTTCAGAACTGAGGTGGCAAAGAATTTAAACGGCGCCGTTCCCACATCCTTTGCAAAACTCGAGATATGCCAAGCGACGTATTTCTTCTTTGGCTAGAGCAGAAGAACAGCTGGATCGGAACAAAGGTCTGTCCGGAACAGAACCCCATTTGTGAAAGTGGCTAACCAGATGCCTTCAGGAGATATACAAGCAAGGTCAGAAAGGCTGCAGTCTTCCCCTGTAGTTTGCTCTCAGGCAACCAGTCTTTAGAGGTAGACTGCCTCTGGGGATGGAGGTTCCATTTTGTTCTCTTGGCCAACTGCACAGGTGTGAATTTCCATATTGGTGGAAAGTAAAGTGTATCGTGAACTGCTATAGGGACAGGATGACCTCTCCACCTCAGAACATCAGGGGTCCTCTTTTGCTTCATGCCCCAGAGCACCCATCCCTTTGCTCAGTGCAGGTTTATGTGATCCCAGCAGGTTTCGCTTTAAGGGTTTGCTTGAGGCATTCATATCGCCTTAACCACAGATCTAATGATTGGTTTCAGCCTTTCTCGAAACATTAATATTCCCGGGATCTCCTGGGATTACAACTGATCTTCAGGTGCCAGAGATCTGTTTCCCTGTCGCAAATGGCTGCTTTGGGAGATGGACTCTAAGGCGTGGCACCCCACTAAAGCTCCTCCCCTCCCCAAACCCCGCCCTCCTTGTGCTCCAATAGGTTAAAAAAAAATCACTAGTAATTTAATAATGGCAAAGTCTAATAAGGTCCCAGTGACTTACTTTTTTGGTGTTTTTTACAGGGGATCAGTCACGTCACTCTTTTTTACGGCCCACAAGCCACACAGAAACAGAACAAACAATGCTAATAAATTAAAGTGGTGTCAGGTCACAGCCATCTTAGGGAGACACCCCCCCCCCTAGGGTCTTCAAGGCAAGAGACCCGCAGAGGTGACCAGCCACTGCCTGCCTCTGTGCAGTGACCCTGGACTTCTTTGCTGGTCTCCCATCCAAATACTGACCGGGGCTGATCCTGCTTCGCTTCCAAGATCTGCTGGGATCAGGCCAGCCTGGGCCATCCAAGTCAAGGCAGATTTTCTCTACGGTTACCTAACCCCAAACTATAGCTGCCTGTCAGTATTTGCAGGGAATGTGTTCAAGATTCACTCTCCAAGCTTCTCAGTGTGACACTGGTTCACCCATGCCTTTGATACCACTTGATTGGGCCCATCCACACATGCAGGGCACTGCTTGTGGTTGCAATGAGGAACACGCATGGGTGAACCGAATAGTCCTGTGTTTGGTAAGAAGCCATTTTCTCTGTGAGAGGCTGCCTTCTTCGAAGCAGGCTTGGGAGGAAAGGGTCATCTGTACACCCACGAATGCCTAAATAGCCTTTCAGACACTCTTGGGCTACTCTCACGCAGAATCAAACAGGGATTTTTTTTTTTTAATGTGGATGAGCACTCTGGCCAACATAATTTTTTAACCCTTGCATTACGACATCAATTTAGGCAAAAATGACTTCATAAACCTGAGATCTGGTGGAAGATCAGTCCTGTGAGTTCGATCAGTTTTTGAAACTGAAGAGAGATGCTATTGAGGCTGAAACTTTGCAGAACACTTTCAGGAGGACTTCACAAACATTATCTTATATGCCCTCCAATGACCCTGTAAGGTAGGTTGGTATCATCAACCCCCCCCCCGCCCCCATGCAACTGTGGACTTGACTTGGACCTCTCAGCTGGCTTGGTTTTCCCCCAGAGAGTCAGAGGCAATTTGAGAGAAGGATCTCTGTTTGTGGGGTCTGCTCACGTCCCACCTATTCCCGAGGGCAGAGTGGGACATTAACTCCAAAGCGAGCTTATCCAAGTGGCCCGTGCGCCCTGGATCGGGGCTCCTGCCAACAACAACAACAGGAGTAGAGACATCAGCAGCCCACTGGGTAGTGCTGCCAATCTCCAGATGGGGCCTGGAGATCTTCTGGGATTATAATTGATTTCCAGATGGCAGTGATCCGTTCTCCGGGAGAAAATGGCTGCTCTGGAGGGTGGCACTGACCCGCACTGAGGTCCCTCCTGAGGCTGCCTCCCCCCCCCACGATCTCCAGGAATTCCCCACCATGCAGCTGGCAGCCCTGCCACGGGGAATTTTCCTGATAAATTAAAGGGCTCTCTCCATAACACAGGTTTTGCAAAACCTCTCTGGCCAAAGGGACAAAAAGACTTCCTCTTTGTTTTTATTTCATGCTAAATTACAATTCCTGTGGGCCTGGAATGGGGCAATTAAATCCCAGTCTTTTCCAGGTCAATTCTGTCCAGTTTGGCTAGGAGGCCAGTGGCTGCTTTCCTTTCCCCTTCCCTCCTCCCAGCTCTCCCCCCACCCCCGGTTCTGCCATGGATGTCTTTCAAGGGCGCTCCCCCCCCCCAGCACCATGGCTTTCCATGTGCGTTCCAGTTTTCCTTGCGTGTGAGGCCTACAGCAAGTCGGATTCGGTGGCTGGGCGGGATGGCGCCTCTCCACATCTGGTTCAATGCGAGAGGCTGGCGCCGGCCGTAGCCACAGACTTGCAGTGGAGAGAGACTCGCCGACTTTAATAGACTCATACAATTCTCTTCCTGAGCTATCACTGCAGCCGCAGCTGAAAAACAGCTTCATTGCATTTCAATCCTGTCCCTCCCTCCCTCCCACTCCAGGAAAGAGAGAAAGAGAGAGAGAGAGAGAGAGAGAGAGAGAGAGAGAGAGAGAGAGAGAGAGAGAGAGAGAGAGAGAGAGAGAGAAAGAAAGAGAGAGAGAGAGAGAGAGAGAGAGAGAGAGAGAAAGAAAGAAAGAAAGAAAGAAAGAAAGAAAGAAAGAAAGAAAGAAAGAAAGAAAGAAAGAAAGAAAGAAAGAAAGAATACAAGCCCCCTGCCCTACAAATGTCAAGTTGTATTATCATCCAGCTCCGTGGTGGCGGCGGTGGTGGGGAGACAAGCCACAAAATATGCCACAGAGAATACTGCTGTGCAAGGCGAGTGACTTCACTGCCTGCCTCCCACCCCCTCCCAGGTATCAAAGGCCACTTTTAAGATTCTAGGAACAGTTTTGGGTAAATTAGGGTTGCCAGCTCCAGATTGGGAAATTCCTGGAGATTTGGAGGGCGGAGCCTGGGGAGGGCGGGGTTTGGGGAGGGACCTCAGCCAGGTGCCGTGCCACAGAGACCACCCTCCAAAGCAGGCATCTTCTCCAGGGGACCTGATCTCTGCTGTCTGGAGATCAGTTATAGTTCTGGGAGAGCTCCAGGCCCTACCTGGAGGTTGACAACCTTTTAAAGGGTTGCACTCTGAGTGATGCCCCTGCTTATTTCTCTGTTGGTCCTTGACTGTCTGGATGAGCAGGACCAGCCTGGTGCTGGATTTTCTAAAAAGAAACGATGGGGTGGGGCCTAGGGAGAGTGGGGTTTTGGGGGGAGGGCCCTCAGCAGAATACAGGGCTGTGTCCCACCCTTGAAAGCAGCTTTTTTCCTCCAGGGGAGCTGATCCTTCTTGTCGGGAGATCAGTGGTAATCCCAAGTGATGTCCAGGTCTGACCTGGAGGTTGGCAGCCCTATCTTAAACAGAATCACACCCTTCTAAGTGCATTGAAGTCAATGGGTTTAGAAGGTATGATGGACTGGGGGTGGCCCTGCTAGTCTTTGTTGCATGAGGTTTGCTCGACTGTTCCTAGGTTGCCCTCAGCTCCCCCCACCCCAGCCAAGTCTTGGGGCTTGAGCCCCCCCCCCCCAAGTTGCTACCTCTGAGTCTGGGAAATTCTTGTGGGGGCAGAGGCAGAGAACGCAGGGGGTGGGGAGCTCAGCAGGGATGTGGAGCCACTGGGGGCCCACCCTCCAAAGCTACTCTTTCCCCCAGGGGAACTATTTTCTGGAGTCCAGAAATCAGTTGTAATTCTGAGAGAGCTCAAGACTTCACCTGGCGGCTGGCAAACCCTTTGCCACTCCCCTCGTTCCAGGGCTCACGGCTGTGGCAGGCTATAGGAGTGAGTCTTGGGTTTCAGTGTAAGCATCTCATTCCAGGGCCACCCTCAATCTTCATCCTCTGATACTGCTCGAGTGGAGCACTGGGGGAAGGGGGAACACTGGGAAGACGGCATCCTGCAATGTCACTTCTAGCTGTATAACCGGAAGTGCATCACCAGAAGTGACATCACCACACTGTGGGACGCTCTAGGATTCACCCCAAGCGGTGTGGTTTTTACCTGACTGTATCTTACTCTCAGGCCACCCCATGTGAAAAACTGTTGGGTGAGGACCAGGATCGATACACAAATGAAAAGGAGCCTCTACTCCACGTTCTGTATGTGGCCATGTCCAAGACATTTTGAGAGATAAAAGGAAATACTTCTTCACCCAAAGAGTGATTAACACATGGAATTCACTGCCACAGGAGGTGGTGGCAGCTACAAGCATGGACAGTTTCAAGAGGGAATTAGATACACATATGGAGCAGAAGTCCATCAGTGGCTATTAGCCACAGGGTATAGATGGGAATTCTCAGTCTGGGGCAGGTGATGCACTCTATTCTTGGTGCTGGAGGGGGCAGCAGTGGGAGGGCTTCTAGTGTCCTGGCCCCACTGCTGGACCTCCTGATGGCACCTGGTATTTTTGGCTGCTGTGTGACAGAGTGTTGGACTAGATGGGCCATTGGCCTGATTCAACATTGGCTTCTCTTATGTTCTTATGAGAGCCAAAATCCAAATGGTATCCCCCATCCCTTCACTGGTGGATACTAAAATGATCAACAGCAATTGAACCCTTGAATCTGTCTCCTGAGGTGGTCCATCACCTCACCCTACTGAAGAGGAGGACCGACTTTGGGGGAGACTTGGACTAAATGCGTCCCCCAGTGCTCTCTCTTCTTTGGCAGCTCAGCTGCCAGTGAATGCTCAGTAATAAACACAGTGCCCCTTATCATTCCTCATAGGCATTTACATTTGATTTGTGAGCTTCAGTTGCCTTCCCCTGTTTTATTACCAAAGCTGCCGGCTCAGGATTTACTTGCGACTCCTGCAATGATTAAACCTAGAATCACAAAGGCCACTGGGAAAAACCGGTGTAGTTCTTAAAGAGCAAAACCTGGATTTTAGACTAGTTGGTTACAGAGAAAGATGCTGTTTGGCACAAGAAGTCCATCCCAGCTAATGCCCATTGATGGATGTGTCTAATCTGCTTTTAAAGCCGTCTAATGCTGAAGCTCAAATACTTTGGCCACCCAATGAGAAGGGAGCCCTCACTGGAGAAGACCCTGATGCTGGGAAAGATTGAGGGTCAAAGAAGGAGGGGTCGGCAGAGGATGAGATGGTTAGACAGGGTTATCGAGGCAATGAACATGAAATTAAGCAAACTCCGGAGGACGATGGAAGACAGGAAGGCCTGGCGTGATGTGGCCCATGGGGTCATGAAGAGTTGGACTCGACTGTGTGCCTGAACAACAACAAATGGCCATTACTTTATCCAGAGGCAGTGAGTTCCACAAGCTGATGATGAGTTTTGTGGGGAACTGCTGGCCAAATGCAGCAAAAGAAATCAGAGGACAGGTTCTATGTTTCATAATATAATTTTAGCAAAATAATTTTGTAACATTTTCTAAGTATTCCCCCAGCATATCCCAGAGCCCCAGTGTATGACCCCGAACCAACAGTTCTCTTCCTCTAAGTAAGAAATCTGCCACTAGTTCATTTTCTAATGGAAACAATTTTCCTCTGATAGAAGATCTTCCACTCAGCAGAAGGGAACCATCACATTCCACCTTATGCCAAGATAGGGTTGCCAGCTCCAGGCTGGGAAATACCTCGTGGTTGGGGGGGGGGGTTGGATCCTGAGCGGGGTTTGGGGAGGGACTTCAATGGACTATAATGCTGTGGAGTTCACCTTCCAAAATCCAAAATCAGTTCACCCTTTTCTCCAGGAGAACTGGTCTCTGTCCCCTGGAATTCAGTAGCAATACCGGGAGAGTAGTAATTCCCAGCAATTCACAGATTCCATCACCATTTCAGTTAAAAAGAAAGTTGAGCTCATTGGTTAGCCACACTCCGAGTAGAGCCTCATGAGGTGAAGGCATAGACAGGACATTAAATCACGCAGAGAGGCAGGGTAGGAGCACCTCACTAGCTGCAGCTGAATAACATCTGGGCTTAGCCGGTTTTCTCCTCTGCTTGCAGGTACTTAGGCTGGGTGTGGCCAGAGGCATTTTTGCCAGGGAAGGAAGTTGAGGAGATCCTACCAGCTTGCTAGCAGCTGCTGAATGTGAGTTTGTTTCTCCTCTGTTCTGCAGGCTTGAAGCTCAAGCAAAAGGGCTCGTGGCTCATAGCTTGTGGCCTAGAGTGAGACACCCAATGGAGTCAAGAGCAGCCCAAATTTACTGTATTTTTGTTCTCGTTGTTCACTTAAATTGCATCTTTTTTGTAAGCCAGCTGGCAACCCCTGGAAGCATCATGTTGTGGAGACTGTGGACACCAGAACCATCTGACACCGTGACATCACGTCCAGTTGTGTACCTGGAAGCGATATTGCAGCATCAGTGAAACTCTGGGGATTTCCCAGATCTCAGTGGTTTAGGGGAGGGGATTACGTGTGGATCCCAGCAACTGATCAGCATGTTTTCTGCCTAGTACTCTGCACCAGTGTTCCCGCTAAGCTGAGTTAATGTGAGCTAGCTTACAGTTTTCTAGCCTCCGGTTCACACATTGTTGCCTTAGCTCAGGAAGGAGGGCTCCAGAGCAAACTAATTTATGCAGTAGCCAAATTACTCGCTCACTACTTTAATGCCACCAGCTCACAAAGTAGCATTTTTGCTCACAAGACTCCACAGCCTAGAGGGAACGTTGCTCTGCGTTGACCCAGAAGCCAGGTGGTGATGGAAGGCGGCAGCAGTACGGAACCCCCCCCCCAGCCTTCCCTCCTGCTCCCATTCCTGGGAAACTGAACAGGCTCCATTTCCATGTTAGCCGGATGGGTGCAAGATGGTTTCACCCTCTGATCTTGCAAGGGACATGCAGACCTGCCCTCACAGGCTCTCAGTCTGGGAATGACCCCCCCTCAAAGCTGAGGGGTCAGTGCTGAGGAGACAGTCGTTTGAGTCCGGGATGGAGCAAAAGAGACAAGACAGCTGTCAAGCTCGCTGAAAATGAAGCTCATTGGGATGCTGGTTGCATCTGGTTTTGAATTTCTCCCCCAAGGTTTGCTGCCAGCTCCAGGGTAGGAGAGTCAGGGGTGGAGATCCTGGAGACCCAGGGGTAGAGCCTGGGGAGGAGAGGGTTTGAGGAGGGGGAGGACCTTATCAGATATGATTGCCAACCTCCAGGTGGTGGCTGGAGATCTCCTGGGATTACAACTGATTTCCAGGTGATGGAGATCAGCTCCCCTGGACATAACGCCTGCTTTGGTATTATACCCCATTGGTCTCTCCCCTTCACTCCTCAAACCCCGCCCTCTTCGGGCTCCACCCCCCAAATCTTCAGGCATTTCCCAACCTGGAGATGGCAATCTTGTTGGCAGGGCATAATGTCACAGAGTCCGCCCTCCAATGCAGCCATTTCCCCCCCAGGGGATCATCGGCTGACCTCTGTCTGATGGAATCAATTGTAATTTTAGCAGATCTCCAGGCCCAGGTTGAAGGTTGGTAACCTTGCTCCTTTCAATTTTGCTCCCCCCCCCGCGAACCCAGTCTGTGATTCTTTATCCTCGCATCATTTCCTGCACCAAATTTCCTTCATAAAACGTATGTCTTTTTTGCATTCTCTGTGTGTCAATAAATGTGCACTAGGAACGCAAGTGCATGCTCAGTGCACAACAAATATTGCCAGTGAAAGTAGTAGAGGAGGTACATCCCGCCCAATCAAATCTAACCGGACTGACTGACCACAGAAAACAAAGGTCTGAACCCACTGATAAAAATATAAATGAACCGACTAAGAAACGAAACAGACAAACGTGCTCATCCCTAGTATAGGTTTTCTCACTATCTACGGATCAGATGTGGGGTCCCGGATCAGCTGCTTTTTGCCTCTGGGTGTATGCAACTATACCTAGATGGCCTGTCTTCTGTGCTTTCTCCCCCAAAAGGAACCGAGTTCAAGCAGCACTGTCTCAGAACTTCTCACCGTTCGGGGAAGTGGAGAGCATGTAACACTATCTTTCCTTCACCGATCAAATAGCGCATTCCTCCTCCCCTACGCATATTGGATTCAGAGGAATTGTTTGCCAAGCAGTTGTAGACCTTGGTACCGCTTTCATTTTTTTCCAACATGAACCACTTCCAAGGCTCTTCAATAAACTGTCTGGAATTTTGGTTTTCATATTTTTAACATACTTTTTTTTTCCTTTTTGCTTTTCCCTGCCAACAATATCATTGCCATATATTGTCCCACCCAAGTGTGCAGATGTTCAAACAAAAGAGGCACAAGCGCTGGATTTCAACCTGCCAACGTCTCCTGAAACAGCGCCCTGTTTTCACTTGGGTGGTGGGCTTTGTTATTTCACGAGTTGCTTCGTTTGGGGGTGTTGAAATTGGCCGTCCCTTTCGGAGCCATTTCTGGCGGCTGTCGTGAGCAGCTAGTGAGCAACAATTCCCTGCTAGCTCGTCACGCCAACGCACCGCCCTTCTTCCTGGCCTCCCTTTGTGAGTAGAGCAGCAAAGGATGAGCTTCCAAAACAGGAAAAAAGTTAATCTACAAGAGCCACAAAACTATAGTGCCAGGAGTGAAAGTCAAAACAGAGATCTGTGAGAAGTCATTATAAAAATGCCTGTTTCCCCCCCAGGGAAATAATCACTTACTATTGTATAGTAAAGATAGTAATTGTGCAAGATGAGGCTGGCTGGATCAGAACAAAAGTCCATCTGTTTTCCAGGGCTGCTTCACCACACACTAAATAATGCCTTTTCGATCCATTTTCAGTGCACTTTGCAACTGCATCTTACTGTGTGAAATGGCAAAATCCACTGCAAACAATTGCTAAAGTGCACTGGAACTGCATTATTCAGCATGCGTGAATGCGCCCACCTGCTCAGTCCCAAGGTGTTCACTTAGCCAGCTCCTGGTCTCATCCCTAATAGCCAGTGAAGGTTCTATTCTCCATTAAATTTATCTAATCCCCTTACAAAGCCATCCAAGTTAGCAGCCCTCTCTACATCTTGTCGCCATGAGTTCCACAAGTTAATTATGTATGGCGTGTAAAAATGCCTCCTTTTGGTCAGTCCTGAATCAACTGCCCATCCACTCACTGGCTCCAGACTGATACCAAACAGGGAAAGGGAGACAAATTTTTCTCCATTTTCTCTACATCGTGTTCAATTTATCATAGAACCACAGAATCATAGAGTTGGAAGGGACCTCCAGGGTCATCTAGTCCAACTCCCTGCACAATGCAGGAAATTCACAAATACCTCCTCCCTACCCTCAGTGACCCCTGCTCTAAGCCCAGAAGAGGGCATTGATATAAACCATTATCATATCCTACTCTTAGGAGTAGGGTTGCCAGCTCTGGGTTGAAAAATACCTGGAGATTTTGGGGGTGGAGCCTGGAAAGGGTGTGGTTTGGGGAGGGGGAGGGACCCAGGCATGTTACAATGCCATAGAATCCCCTCTCCAAAGCAGCCATTTTCTCCAGGGGAACTGATTTCTGTAGTCTGGCGATCAGTTGAAAAAGCAGATTTCCAGGCCCCACCTGGAGATTGGCAACCCTACTTGAGGAGAGGGAAGAGGAAGAAGAAGAACAACAACTTTGTGAGCAAAAATACTGCTGGGGGTTTCAGGAGCCCTTCCTCCCACTGCAGTGTTGTTCCAAACGAATTCAGGCTCTCCTTGGTGGGAGTCACACTTCTCCTCAGTTGCTGGGAAAATGAGTGTAAACAAGTGAAGAAAGGTACCAGCAGACAACGTGTAAACAACATAGCTAATTCTCAACTTGGCAAAATCTGTGGATACTTAAATCTAGATACTGGAGCCATGAACAGGCAAGACAGATTTTTCTACAAACTGGAAAAAAGCCCCAGGTTGGTAGAAATATCTGAAATCTTTAAAAAAAGACACTGAGGGGGGGGTATTAAACCCTCCAACACGATAGGAGCAGCACCTACAGTTTTAAGAAACAAATGCCTTCAGTGGCCTTTGCTAGGCAGCCACAGCAGTATTGCTTGTGTTCAGTCCTTGATTTCTGTTAGAAAAGGGCAGGGGGAGGGAGCGAGTCCCGTTGCAGGGCTGTCTGGGCCTCTGACAGAGGAATCATTGCAGCCAGGCCTGACAGAGACTACTGGGTGACTTACTGCCATGTGACATGCATGACTCACCCAGGATTGGCAACTCACTGCTATTCAACAGCAGCCACCTCATGAATGCCTGTGTGGTATAGTGGTCAGGATTGTGGATCTGGGGATCTGGGTAGGATGTGCATTCGGTTCAGCCAAGCCGAATAACTGGCCGAATACAGCTGATTCGGCTCTATTCGGCCTGGCCGCATGCTGAATCAGATTCTCTGATCTGATTCGGCATGCCAAATATAAGCCACCAAATACTTGCCGAAGCAGCCCGAAAAACAGCTGGGGAAAGGTGGGAAGGGGGAAAGTGAAAGTTCACTTACCCTCTTTCTGCTTTTCCCACTGAAACTGGCCTTTTCCTGCCTCTTCCCTGGGCCCAGGGAAGAGGGGAGGGGGAGGAGGCCAGTCACAGCCAATCACTGCTGTGCAACTTGCAAATGCACTGTGCAGCCCTTGTAAGGTTGGTGTTGCTTGTGCTAGCATAGCACACCACCTACCTTGCTTGGGGGAGGAGCCACTGATGGACCTCTGCTCCATATGTTTATCCAATTCCCTCTTGAAGCTGTCCATGCTGCCTGCTGCCACCTCCTGTGGCAGTGAATCCCATGTGTTAATCACTCTTTGGGTGAAGAAGGACTTCCTTTTATCCATTCTAACCCAACTGCTCAGCAATTTCATGGAGCGCCCACGAGTTCTTGTACTGTGAGAAAGGGAGAAAAGTACTTCTTTCTCTACCTGTTCCATCCCATGCATAATCTTGTAAACCTCAATCATGTCACTCCCAGTTATTGTTTCTCCAAGCCAAAGAGCCCCAAGCGTTTTTAGCCTTTCTTCATAGGGAAAGTGCTCCAACCATTATCATTCTAACTGCCCTTTTCTGCACTTTGTCCAGTGCTATAAATATCCTTTCTGAGGTGTGGTGACCAGAATTGCACACAGTATTCCAAATGAGATGGCACCATCAATTTATGCAGGGCAGGGCCTATATAAATGTTGGTCCTGTTGGTCTTGTTGGGTTTCTGTGTAGCATACTTGCACTGCCACTGTGTCTCTTCTTCTGGAGTGAGTCTTAGGCTCCTGGCAAACAAGCCGCCTCCCAACAGTTCACTTTCCCTGAGATTCTTTGGGAGAGTCTGACTGCTGGGTGTCTGCGTCTGTTTGTCTGCTTTGCTGAGTGTCTCCTGGCTAGGTTAGGTTTCATCCCCATTGGAAACAATGGAGGGAATGGGGACAACCTGTTTGGGTGCCCATAGAATTGGACCCACTGAGTCTTTGGGACTCAGGGGTTTATGTGGGGAGAGGCTCCAGCAGCTACCCAGTGAGTTTGGAGCCTCTCCTTCAAACCCCTTCCCCCCAAGCCCCCAGATTATACCCTATGAGATTTCACTATTGTCTTCCATAGGGTATAAAGGAGCAGAATATTTGGCCCACCCGAATACCATCAAATCGGTTAGCATTGCCCAAAATGCCCTGGAATATCCCCAAATCTGAATATTACTGATTTTTTTTTTTTAGTGCACATCCCTAGATCTGGGACAGCCAGTTTAGAATCACCACTGCTCTGCTGTGAAGCTGACTGGGTGACTCTGGGTCAATGATACATTCTCAAGCCTACATCACAGGGTTGTTGTGAGGATAAAATGGAGGAGAGGGGAATGATATAAGCAATTTTGGGTTCCCACCCTGGAGACAAGTGGGGTATAAATGAAGTAAATGAATAATAATGTAGCTAAAGATGTGGGGCAAAAAAAGGGACAGTTGGTTGGTGGACAGAAGAAGAAAAGGAAGCAGGGCAAAATAAGAATATGGGGGTTGTCAAGAGGAGGGAATTAGGAAATGGTGTGGGGAAGGGAATACAGGGAAAGATGAGGTGCCCGCTGCAAGTCCTTGCAGGTTCCCCACTGTGCAACTGGGCCCATCCTGGCAGCTGGCACCACACAACTGGGCCATAGCTTTCGTGGGTAGTGGCTGCCAGGGGAAGAGAAGGAGAGAAAGCTGAAGATGGGGGCAGGGGGAGATAAAGAAGAAGAAGAAGAAGAGATTGGATTTATACCCCGCCCTTCACTGCCCAAAGGTAGTGGCTTACAATCTCCTTTCCCTTCCCCTCCCCACAACAGACACCCTGTGAGGTAGGTGGGGCTGAGAGAGCTCTTGACAGAAACTGCTCTTTTTCAAGGACAGCTCTTATCAGAACTCTGGCTTGCCCAAGGTCACCCAGCCAGGCGCAAGTGGAGGAGTGGGGAATTAAACCCGGTTCTCCCAGATTAGAGTCCATGCACTTAACCACTACACCAAGGAAGGCTGTCTGGTGGAGGGAAAGGAGTGAAGGAAGCAGGAAAGAGGGTGAGGCTGTAGGGGCTTTTAGAGAAGGGAAAGAGGAAATTGTGGGGGAAGGCAAAAGAAGATGCTCCCCACAAGTCCTTCTGAGTCCCCCATTTGTTTTTGTTTTTCTAAACAGAAGAAACCTGGCCTGTAGTGGCAGTCTTAAGATGGGGAGCGGGAGCTGTTATATAGGCTTCATCAACATGTGCTTGTGTATTATTTATTTATTACATTTGATTTCTCCCCTTCTCCCCTGCACAACAGTACAACAGTAAAGATAAAACAATAAATAATAGCAATTAAGCATAACTATAAAATTGTTAAAACCTACAAGCAACATCAAGCAATAGTCAGATGGCAATCAATGGCACTATCTAACAATTAACACATCTGCTCCCCATAGAAAGCTCTACATATGTGTGCCAGTAGATGCTAATTAAATACCGGGACAAGTGAGTGGACGGGAGAGCAAGGCAGGGCAGGTCAGAGCAAAACTATGGTCAGGCCTCACCTGGAGTCCTGTGTCCAGTTTTGGGCACCACATTTTAGGAAGGATGTTGACAAGCTCGAGCGTGTCCAGAGGAGGGCAACCAGGATGGTGAGAGGGTTGGAATCCAAGTCTTATGAGGAAAGGCTGAAAGAGTAGGGTATGTTTAGCCTGGGAAAGAGAAGGCTTAGAGGGGACATGATTGCAGTCTTCAAATATTTGAAGGGCTGTCATGTAGAAGACGGAGCAGATCTATTTCTCTTGCTCCGGAATGCAAGACTAGATCTAATGGGTGGAAATTACTGTTACTGGCTAAATATCAGGAGAATTTCCTAACTGTAAGAGGGGTTGAGCAGTGGAACAGACTGCCTCGGGAGGTGGTGGATGCTCCTTCGCTGGACATTTTCAAGTGGAGGCTGGATGACCATCTTTCAGGTATGTTGTAGGGCTATCTTTTGGCTATGCTCCTGCAGAGTGCAGGGGGTTGGACTAGATGACCTGCAAGATCCCTTCCAACTCTAACATTCTATGATTCTATTCTATGAAACAGAGCAGGGGGAGGCCGATCCTGATGACCCACCCCCACCTCAACCATAGGCCTGGCAGAACATCTCTATTTTATAGGCCATGCAGAACTACATTAATTCCCACAGGGCCTGGGTCTCACTTGGGAGAGTGTTCCACCAGGCCAGCGCCAGAGCTGATAAAGCTCCAGCTCTGGTTGAGGCTAAGCGGATGTCCTTCAGGCCAGGGATCACAAGAAGATGTTGATCCATAGAACGTAAAGCTCTTTGAGGGACATACCAGGAGAGATGGTCCTGAAGGTATGTTGGTCCCAGACTGCATAGGGCTATAAAAGGTAACACTAGAACATTGATCTAGACCTGGTATTCAACTGGGATCCAGTGCATGGTGTACCTGCAAGACCTGCTCTTGATGGTGTACCTGCAAGTCACACACTGCTGCATTTTGGACCAGCTGAAGTTTCCAGAGCAGTTTCAAGGATAGTAGTCCAGCCTGGAGGTGACTGTCAAATGGATCACTGTGGCTAAGTCATGGGGAGAGAGGTAGGGAACCAGTTGCTTGACCTGATGAAGGTGGAAAAATATTGATTGGACAACATTGGTGATTTGGGCCTCCATAGAAAGCGAGGCATCCAAAATGACACCCAAAGCTCTTCACCATTGGTGTTGGTGTCAATAACGCTCTGTTGAAAGTTGGGTCCCTAATCCCATCCCCCCTCAGCTCAGACACAGGACCTCCATCTTCGATGGGTTTAATTCCAGTCGGCTCTGTTTTAACCAACCCACCACAGCCTCCAAACCCTTGGTTACATTATCTGGGGTGGTATTTGGCTGGCCATCCATCAACAGATACAGCTGGGTGCCATTAGCATATTGGTGACAACCCAGCCTGAAGCTCCAGACCAGCAGGGCAAGGGGGCACATAGAAATATTAAATAACATGGGAGAGAGAATTGCCCCTTGCGGGACACTGCATACCAAAGGCTAACACAGTTAAACCCTCTCCCCAAGCACCACCCTCTGCCCCCGACCATGGAGAAATGAGACAAATCACTGTAAGGCTATCCCACGTATTCCCACATCCACGAGGCGGTGGGTCAACAGATGGTATTCGACCATTTCAAACACTGCTGTCCAGTCAAGCAAGTAACAGCAGTGCTGACCTGCCTCGATCCAGGTGTCCGGGGAGGGCATCCTTGAGGGCAACCAGTGCTGTCTCCATCCCAGAGCCTGGGCAGAAACCAGACTGGAGTGGATCCAGGATAGAGGAACCTTCCAGGAAAGCCTGGAGCTGGGCTCTCTCTCTTACCCAGAAACAATAAATTCAAAACTGGGCGGTAGTGGGCTAGATCAGTCAGATCTAGAGATTTTTTTTTTCTTTAAAGAGCAGCCTCACCACTGCTTCCTTTGAAGTCCCCAGGCAAGTCTCTGAGTTCAGGGACAAATTGATAATATCTGCCATACCTAATGCTCAATAAGCATGTGGTCCAATCCCCCATTTACTCGGACAGTCTTTATTTTCTGGCCATGGCTCCCAGCGAATTGCTTTTCTGGTTCTTTTCCTAGTTTTGACTTTCAGAGATGTCTTGCTAACCCTTTGTTGGTGGGAGTTGCTCCAGTGAGTTCCCATTCTTCAGGATTTCCCTCCCCCTTCAGGCTAGGAAAGACCTGCCCACACCTAAAGCCCTGAAAAGGTCTTGCCTGTCAGAATAGAATATCCTAAACTAGATGGAGCAGTGGGACTTTCCTGTCTTCATGAAATGCTAGATGTCTAATTCCCCCAGCCGCTTCTCTCTCCCAACTGGAGATTTTCAGTCCCAGGAAAGCATTTTCCCTTGCTAGATGTCAAGCGCTCCCTTCTGCGGTTTTGAATGGGTGATATAAAAAGGTTCCAAAGGCAGGCAGGTGGGCTATTGTCCCTGTGGTTCAGGGGAGACTGAAACTACAGAAAACATTCGACTTCATTGCCCCTTAGATCAAGAGGTTCTTCCCTTGTTTAGTAGGTATCTCGGTCGATCAGATTCGATGTATGCTCAAATGTTACTTATAGATGAAAAACTACTGGTTTTAGCACATACTGCGAGGTTTTGTGTGGCAGTTTGTAAAATTCGCCACATACTGATGACCTCCCGATGGCACCTGGTATTTTTGGCCACTGTGTGACAAGAGTGTTGGACTGGATAGGCTATTGGCCTGATCCGACATTGGCTTCTCTTATGTTCTTATGTACATATTACCATTATGTTATGTTCTTATGTACATATTATGTTATTATTATGAAATTTTAATAATTTTATCTATCATTTTATTTAACTTGCAGTTCCCTTTGATTATAAGCTAATTTATGTGTGGGAGTTAATTTTAATTTTTCTCTTACCTGTTGTGGAGGTCGGGAACTTTGCTAAGACTTGTGCTGGCCCTATGGCTCTGGCTCAGTGTTAGGGAGGCCAGCCTCAGTGGGCGGGGCAGCTGAAGATTTGAGGGCAGGGGAAGGATACTGTTTTAATGTTGCGCCAACATACAATGTCAGTTCTGGTGCAAAACCAGAAGGGCTGTCATCCCATTGGGGCGGTGCGGTAGGATTCACCCCAAACTCTATGGTTAAACCAGCACAAAACTGGAAATGTCGTCATTGTGTTGGGATGATGCTCTAGGATTCACCCAACACTCTATGGTTAAACCAGCAAAAAAACAAGTGCTGGGAGGTTTTTTATCTATTTGGGCTGGGAAAGATCTCCATGGGAGAGACCCTGGAGAAGATAAGAATAGCTCTGCTGGATTAGACCAGGGGCCAGGCCAGTCCAGAATCCTGTTTCACACATTCTACTTCAACAGGTGTCCAACCTGTTGCTCCAAATGGACAGCAAAGAGGGACTAGAGCAGGGGTGTCAAACATGCAGCCCGGGGGGCTGGATCAGGCCCCTGGAGGGCTTCTATCAGGCCAACAGTGGAACTGGCTGCCTTCTGCTTCTTCTTCCAGTTCTGATGCTGCTGCTGTGTCATTGTAGGTTTGCAGCTTACTCAAGATTGCGTACTCAAGATTGCAACACCACAGACATTTCTATGTAATAATTCAGAGTAAGAGGTGTCATTTATCACACAGTGTTAAATAAACAAAATATCGCAAGCATGTTTTTATTTTAAGTAAAAAAAAAACCCTTTGTGTTTGTGTTGTTTATAAAGTTTATATCTCCGCTACCTGGCATTACATTTTACGGCACACGTGGCCCAGGCCAACAAGGTCTCATTTATGTCAGATCCAACCCTCATAACAAATGAGTTTGACGCCCCTGGACTAGAGGCCAAGGCCTTCCCTTGATATTGGCTCCTACCATTCAGAGCCTGACTGCCTCCAGATGTGGAGGTTCCCTTTAGACAACATTAAGCTGGGCAGGCATGTTAGTCTGACTGTAGCTGAAGAAAACAGCAAGAGTCCAGGAGCACCATAAAGTCTAACGAAACTTGTGGCAGGGGAGGAGCTTCTGTAAGTCACTGCAGTGACACAGGAAAGCTCCTCCCCTGCCCCCAATTTAGTTAGACTTTACGGTGCTCCTGGACTCTTGCTCTTTTAGTCATCCTTGTCTGTAGCTGTGGATGGAGCCCTCCTCCTTGAATATGTCAAATCCCCTTTCCTGTGCCGTCTGTCATTGAGCCATTGCTAAGCTGCTGCTGGTCAGAGGAGACAATGCTGCGCTAGACAGCCCAGAGGTCCAACTCAGTATTAGGCAGCCTCTCAGCCCCTTAAATGAACCTTGTCCCTCGTCTTTGTGGCTAAGCATCACCCCTTGGCCTCCAAGTGTCAGGGACTGGGTTGCGGGAGGCACTCACTTGTCCAGCGGCATGCTTTTGCCCAGGAGGGAGAGGTGTCCAGTGTTGTCCTCCACAGTGATTGGCAGGCAGTAAGGAGCTTCTGGATTGGCCAGGGTGTTGTATAAATGTTCATAGCCTGGCCTTCCCCAGTCAACTGAGCCGTCTGTTTGTCTGGCTGCATTTCCGGCCTCAGGCCAGGCTGAGAGACACTGTGGTATAGTGGCCAGAGAGAGAGCTAGGATTGGGGAGAATCAGGTTCAAATTCTCTCTCAGTCATGAAGCTCACTGGGTGAATTTGGGCCAGTCTCTCTGTCTCAGCCTACCCTACATCACAGAAGAAGTAGGTTTTTATACCCTGTTTTTCTCTACGTTGAGGAGTCTCAAAGCAGCTTAACAATCGCCTTCCTTTCCTCTCTCCACAACAATCGCCTTGTGAGGCAGGTGGGGCCAAGTAGGGTTGCCAGCCTGGTGTGACCTTTGCTGTGGCGGGGGGCTCCGGGCTTCTCGCGGGGACTCTTTGCAACCACAGAGCCCCCCCCCCGCATGCTAGAAACTACGGGTGGTATCACTGTGTTGGCAGCGTCCCTGTGAGATGCTGCTGTTTGGGGGTGGGGCTTTCCCCACCAGCCAGCTGGCCGGGGGCAGATTGGGGATCCCAAAATTGGGGGATCCCCTGGCTCCACAGGGGGATGGTGACCCTGGGGTGGAGAGAGTTCTGAGAGGACTGTGACCAGTGTTCCCTCTAAGCTGTGGAGTCTTGTGAGCAAAAATTCTACCTTGTGAGCTACCAGCATTAAAGTTGTGAGCGAGGAATTTGGCTACTGCATAAATTAGTTTGCTCTGGAGCCCTCCTTCCTGAGCTAAGGCAAAAATGCGTGCGCCAGAGGCTAAAAAACGGTGAGCTAGCTCACACTAACTCAGCTTAGAGGGAACACTGACTGTGACTGTCCCCCCCGGTCACCTGGCAGGCTTCATGTGGAGGAGGAGTGGGGACTCAAACCCAGTTCCCCAGATTAGAGTCCGCTGCTCTAAACTACCACACCACACTGGCTGTTGTGAGGATAAAAGACAGAGAAGGAAGGAGATAGTTGGGGGGAAATCCCATATGAAAAGTAATTCAGTGTTTCCTTTACTGTTACAAGCTGTATTCATCTGCTCTGAAATAGTGTGAATTAAAAGCCAAGAGGTGGTTTGTTGGGGTGTGTGTGTCAAAAATATACTGCAGAAATAAAATCGCTCAATAATACATTACTGGCAAATCGAAATAAACCTCCTGGAGGGAGTGAAATGGCAGACAAAGGCCCCGGTCATATGGGCCAGGAAACGCAGGGGAGAGGCGTGGCAGTTCACCCCGGAGCTAAATAAGGCACGGTAGCCCGATCACAGGGGCCACCGGGTTGCCACACTCCAGCTCTGTGCCCCAATCACACTGCGCTGCTGCAGTGCAGCAAAAAAGCAGCGAAGTGCGCATGCGCCATTGGGGGGGGCAGCCGCTGTTGATGTCTTGTGTGTGCGCATGTGCTATTCAGCATTGGTGCGCATCCCATGGACACTTACAACATCCGGAAACCCCAGGGACCTGGGCGGGCGTCGGAAGCCGTGGGATACTGGCGCTCCCACGATCAGACGCCAGCCTTTGCCCTGGGGTTTTTGGAAACTAGTACTTCGGACCTACTAGTTTTTTACTCTGCGTTTTCCACGGGAAGCCGCGGGTTGGCCATGGGAGCACTACGCCTCCCAGATGTGCTCGTATGATTGTGCACAGAAAGTCCGCAGGGCTCCCGTGCCTTCAGCGGGGCAAATGCTCAGTGTGAACGGGGCCTAAGTACTACAGGGCAGGTACTTTATGTGGGAAGAGTTGAAGCTTAGTGGAAGACTCTCTGCTCTGCACATGATCACGTGACGTGCACCAGGTTCAAGTTGCATCTACCTCCCAGCTCAGAGACTGCCAAAAAGACTCATGGAGGGAGCTGAACCCTCAAAAATGATTACCAACTCAGACAAACAAAATTTGGATAAAGCGTCTCTTAAAGGGGAATAGACACCAGACAGAGGCAGAGATTTATCAGGGACCTGAAAGGGGAGGCTGAGCCTGGTAAAGAGGGACGGTTGGAGCATGTGCAGAAATGTGTTAGAAAAGTGGTGAAAAGTAACATTTACTGGTAATTCAGAAGATGCTCAGGGGCCCAGAAAGAAACGACAGGAAGATATTGGCAAACATCACATGAGGGCTTTAGTAAGTGTCAGCCTCCCAAGCATCATTTACTGGTAAAGGAAGTTTCCACACCACAAACTTAAATGTCAGAGGCAAAACTCATGACTCAAAAATTTCTGCTCTTTCCCACTGGCCCTCCTACAATCCTAAAAATTACTGGTATCTGAAGAAGTGAGCAGTGTCTCACAAAAGCAGCTACCCTGCCCTAAATGTTGTTAAAGCTGCCACTGGATCCTTGCTCTTTTCTGCGGCTGCAGATAGACTAACACAGCAGCCCATCCTGAACATTTGCCAAGTTCCTGACATGTGCCATAATATATAGATTTTAGTGCAAATGTTAATGTGCAGAATCCAGGGTGGTGTACTGCCTGGAGTATGTGGGGTTATTGTCTGGGAATGTGTGGGGTTATTGTCATTCTTAACCCACTTAACCATGAAGCTCATTTTGGCCAGTCAGCCAAAACTACCTTGCAGGGCTGTTGTAAAAATGAAACAGAAGAGAGAGGATCCGTGTATGCCTTCTGAACACCTAGGAGGAAGGGCAAGGGAAGAAGGAGAATGGTCACCATTCTGCATCTGGCATTCACTCCACATTTTATCAGCACTTGACCTGGTTCCCCTTTGCCTCAGAATATCTGTCTTCATTGCATTACCTCGGATGCTGGTTTCTGCTAGTGTCTAGTGTCAACTTGCCATCTATTTTGTTTTCAGTGCTGGCTCTTGCATTGGTATGCAGATTTTCCTGTGTCAGTACTCGCCTCAGTGGTCATTAGCCGCCTGAGCCAAGGAATTCATGGCGAGGTGATAAATGCAGAGGGGGAAAGAGGGGTGGGGGAACTGATGGAGATCAGTGAAGCTGTGTCAAGTTGTCTGCTTGTTGTTTCCCTTTGAATTGGAAGCAGAGGAAGGGAAAGGTGCCACTCAAAACCACATTCAGATACCCTGGGGCAACGCTGTACTGACTGCGAAGTCACCCCTGAATGGCCATAAATCTCTGCATAAAACCCGATGAACGAAGAAAGTGAAAGTAGCATGCAGTGTGGAGGGAGATTAATCTCCCGATGTGGCTATGGGAAAACTGTGAGGAAACAGATGGGTGCAGAATCAGTCCCAGGCACAATTTAGGAATGTCTGAAAACCCATATATGCATATTTATTTTGTATATGCCTTGTATATGGGGGCAAAATTCATCCCTTTACATCAGAGCACTTGTGCACGCCTGCTAATTGGGAGGAAAGGTCAGGGGATGGGCAGTGGGCGTGCCCGGCCATCCCTCTGATTTAAATGCCCCCCCACCCTTGCAAATAGAGAAAAAAAAATACAGATGCCTGACATCTGTTTTGTCCCTCAGTGCTGCCAAGAAAACTGCCCTGGAAATATTGGAAGGTCTCTTGCACGCTTCATCCATAAAGGAATCAGGACATTTTTATGGTCTTTTCACAATATCTGAACTGCTGCAATTGTTAAACCCTGTTGCCTCCAGATAATCTCCTGGCCTGGTTCTGAACACTACAGTTCCCACACTGCAGAGTAAATGCGATCAGACATGGTGTGTGTGTGTGTGCGTGGCAATAACAGTTCAATGATTCTGAGGTGCTACAGAGCCATATCAACCTGCTTGGGTCCCCCAAATCACCTGAGGAAGCCTGGCTGAGGGGACTTGCTGATTCATAAGTGTAGCTGAGAGGGACGCCCACGTGAGCCTTCTTGGTAGCTGCCCCAGGACTTCGGAATCCCATCCATCAGGAACTCCATCTGGCACTTGGCAGTGGAAAGTGCTGGCAAGTCATAAGGGACTTATGGGGACCCCAGAAACTAGGGTTGCCAGCCTCCAGGTGGGGTCTGGAGATCTCCCGCATTTACAACTGATCTCCAGCTGACAGAGATCAGCCCCCCTGGAGAAAATGGCTGCTTTGAAGGGTGGACTCTGTGGCCCTGGGCCGTGCTGAGGCCCCTCCCCTCCCCAAACCCCGCCCTCTCCTGGATCCACCCCCAAAGTCCTCGGGTATTTTCCAACCCAGAGTCTTTTCAAGGCCAGAGGTGTCCAGAGGTGGCTTGCCGCTGCTTGCCTCTGTGCAGCGACCCTGGAGCGCCTTGGTGGTCTCCTGTCCAAGTACCAGCCAGGGCCGACCCTGCTTAGCTTCTGAGACCTGTGAGAGTTCTTACGCCTGAGATTTTAATGCCGCTGAGATTTAGAGTTGCCGGGTCCTACCTGGCTGCCAGCAGGGGGCTCCAAGGTCCACTTCAGGAACTTCTGGCACACCTCGCAATGACATCACCCAGAAGGGATGTCATCACATCACCAACGTCAGGGGGTGATAGTCTAGTTTTGGGGCAAAACTCTATGGTTTGGGCCCAATTTCACCATAGAGTTTTGCCCAAAAACTAGAGTGTCAGCCCCCAATGTTGGCCATGTGATGACTTCACTTCTGGGTGATGCATTTGGGGGCGTTTGCGGGCGGGGTTTCCTCCCGCCAGCCAGCTGGCCTGTGTCAAAAATGGGCCCACAAAAGCCAGCAGACAAGGGGCCTGGTAACCCTACTGTGATTTGGGTTTGCTCTAAATGTATTACATTATTTACTGTAAACTACCCAGGGCATTCAATGAGTGCAAAGGCAGCCAAGAAGGTCTTTAAATAAAATAGCAAGTGTGAAGTTGGGGTTAACTCATCCCTCTCGGAGCCAATCCCGTTGGTCATGGTTTTCCTAAGCATCAATACCAGCATAAGACTTTCCCCCTGATGCATTTCCAGAGCCCGTGCCTTGTGATCCACTGCCATGCCAAAAAGAGGGCGTGAGAAGCGACTTGTGCTTTTTAGGGCACAGGACACTAAAAATTTAATGATGTTGCTGCTGTAGCTCCTAATAAAGGAATACAGCAAGAACAATTAGTTCCACGAAAGGAGGGGTGGGGGAAACTGGAGGCCCAGACATTCTTTAAAAGAAGTGATTGTTCTTCGAGTGTGCGATCCAGAGCTGAAATGAAAGTGATCAAATCTGAAATTGGGTCCCGTTTCAAAATTTGAATGCCAACCTTTGCCGTTGGCTTTTGAGTTCTGCCTATCAAAGAGACCATCGGGGGGGGGGGGGAGGGATGTGTTGAGCCTCATCGATGATTTTCTGTTGACGTCGTGCGCAAAATGAGGTATTTCCATCACATGTCTTTCTGCATCCTCTGAACTCTGACGGCACTCAGTGGCTTGTATCCTATATCTTTGGCAACTTTGGCTGGAGGGAGGCTTCATAGGGCCGCCAGTTCCAAGTTGGGAAATACCTGGATATTTGGGGGTGAAGCCTGAGGAATGCAGGGCTTGGGGAAGGGAGGGATTATTTCAGTGGGGCCCCTGAGTGCACCTTCCAGAGCCACCGTTTTCTCCAGGGGGACTGGTCTCTCTCACCTGGAGATCAGTTGTAATCCAAGGAGATCTGCAGTCCTTGGTGGCTTGTATCCTATCCCTTTGGCAACTTTGGCCAGAGAGTGGAGGGCACAAACTACTGTCTGTAACAGTGACTTTTGAGGGGGGAGGGGGAGAGAGGGTATTCTGGCTGGTATCTGAGGTTGACCTCCTTGGACCCACGCCAAGGTCCACATGGCCTGGGAGAGCCCACCAGTATCCAGGAGTCCCTGCGGCTACGCCTTACTGCTTTTGCTGCTCTAACGGCCAGCTACTCACGTGGGCAGACTAGTGGCGATGGTGAAGAGGGCCAGCTGCCTCCTCTCTTGCCTGCCCGCCCGCCTGCTTTCTCTCTCTCTCCTGGTGGAAGTGGTAGGGGGAGCGGCTCCTCCTCGCTGCCCCTGCCTTTCGGGTGGTGACAGTAAGATACCAGCTGCTGCCACCAGCCTGCCCTGATCATCTGACTGGTGGGAGGACTTACTGGCATCAGGGGGAAGGCCTAGCCCAGCTTGGAAGCCCCGTTGCTGGAGACATGATGATGTCATTTCCAGTGCATGCTGGAAGTGATGTCTGTCACCACGTTCTTGATGATGTTGCTGAGATGCTGGGCTGGGCCTCCCCACACTGCTGGTAACTGCCCCAGGCCTGTAGCTACAGTGGGGCATATCTCAGGGCCTGGCCCCCTGATTTACTGCCAAAGCCCCCCCACCTCCCATCCAGCCCAGGCACTTTCTTGGGAGGGGGGTGCAGAGGTGTGTGTTGGGCGCCCCCTGACTTATTTAAAGGCCCCCTGAATTTAAAAAATCCTGGCTAGGGTCCTGAACTGCCCCCCCCCCCAGTTGCCAGAGGAACCCAGCAACCCTAGCCATTGGCAGGTTGCCAGACTCTGGGGGTGGGTGGGAGGGGTCTGGAGAGCTCCCAGATATAACCTCTTTTAGACTACAGAGATCAGTTCCCCTGGAGGAAATGTCTTCTTTCGAGGGTGGACTCTATGGCATTGTACCCCGATGAGATCCTCTCCTCCCTTAACCCCACCCTCTCCAAGCTCCAACCCCAAATATCCAGGAGATTCCCAAACTAAAGTTAGGGTTAGGGATGGCAGCCTCCGGGTGCAGATTGGGAATCCCCCAGAATTGCATCTCATCTCATCTCCAGACTACAGAGATCAGTTCCCTTGGAGAAAATGGATGCTTTGGGGGGGGGGGTGAAGGGACACGATGGCATGGGACCCCACAGAGGCCCATGTCCCCCCAGGCTCCACCCCCAAATCTCCAGGAGTTTCCCAACCTGGCAGCAGCAACCCCATGGCCCCTGCCCCCTGCCTCCCCACTGATGGCCAGGGAGCACATGGCAACCCGACCTGAACTGGCAATCCTTCCTCTAGGGAAGCCTCTTCCCTCTCCCCAAAGGTGAATTCGGTACATATGCAGATTTCAACAAGTAGAAGTGGCTCAGAACCTTTGTGGGACTCCAGCCCCCCCCCCCCTGTTTAAACTTTCAGCTCTACGATGGTTAGATATTTCTCACCCTTCACAGGTATCAAGTGAAATCAGCAAAAAAAAACCCCAAACCACCCTCTTTCCTTTCTCCAACCATGCACATTTTCCCTCTTTTGGAAGCTCCGGGATTGCTTTTTGGCTCCCTTCCTCTCCCTCACTAACCAACGCAGTCCTTGCTTTCCTTTGTGATATTAACTAGATCCATCTGTGGAATTGTATGCACACAAGTTAAGGCTGCAGGGCTGTTAAATTCCACAGGGGAGCTTGGAAAGGTGGTCGATTCATAATTGCAGAGTGGCTACTACAAGGCATGGACTGTTCAGGACAGCACGGGTATCCCTACGTACACCTCAGACAGTACAAGAACTTGTGAGCAGTAGGCTTAGCACAGATAAAAGGAAATCCTTCTTCATCCAAAGAGTCATTAACACATGGAATTCACTGCCACAGGAGGTGGTGGCGGCTACAAGCATAAACAGCTTTGAGAGGGGCTGGATAAACACATGGAGCAGAAGTCCATTGGGAGGGCTTCTGGAGTTCTGGCCCCACTGGTGGGCTTCCTGATGGCCCCTGGGTTTTGGCCACTATGTGACACAGAGTGTTGGACTGGATGGGTCATTGGCCTGATCCAACATAGCTTCTCTTACATTCTTATGTCGGGGGCAGTGATGCTCTGTATCCTTGGTGCCTGGGAGACAACAGTGGGAGGGCTTCTGGAGTTCTGGCCCCACTGGTGGACCTCCTGATGGCCCCTGGGTTTTGACCACAGTGTGACTGGATGGGTGACTGGCCTGATCCAACATGGCTTCTCTTATGTTCTTAAAGACTGGGTTGACAACTTCCAGGTGGGGCCTGGAGAGCTCCTGGAATTACAACTCATCTCTGGACTACAGAGGCCAGTTTCCCTGGAGGAAATGGCAGCTTTGGAGGAGCACTCTAAGGTATCCTACCCTGCTGAGATCTCACTTGGCCCCAAACCCGGCCCTCCCCAGGGTCCACCCCCAAATCTCCAAGGATTTCCCAGCTTGGAGTCAGCAGCCCTACTCAAAGAAGATGAAGTCCTTGAAATTCTGGTAGAGGATGAGGAATAATCACTTGGGAGTGTTGTGCTCATTGCTCAGCCATCACTGACAGTCACCAGGTTCTTATTTCTTATCATTTTACAGGTCACCGTTAGAATTATTATTTATTTATTTATTTATTTATTTAATTCATACCCCGCACTCCCCTCCCTGTAACTGGCAGGTCTGATCCTGAGGGGCAGAGTCTGAGGGCAGAGGGGGGTGGTTCAACAGTGGATCCTGGTTGGATGGAGTCGAGCCCGGCATGAGGATGGGGGGGAGAAGGCCTGGGAGTGCTTGGAGCGTTGGGGTGGAGCCCAGTGAATGCGGCAGGGTCGCCAGATGTCCTCTTTTTATAGGATGTGTCCTCTTCTTTTGGTCTCCCTCCTCTTTTGAGCTCTTTCTAAAAAAACTGATGGAAATGTCCTCTTCGTGGGGTTGGAAGGTTAGGAACATCCCTAGTCAGTAGCCATTATCACAGCTCAAATAGGTGGGGGATTTAAAAGTGAGATTTGTCATTGTGATCACTTGTTTGAAGAAGTCAGTCAGGAAATATGTCCTCTTTTTTGCTTTTCAAAATATGGGAACCCTAGAATATGGGGGTGAAGCAAAGAGCAATGTGTTCCAGGCAAACACACAAAAATACCTCGTCTCTTTGGTTATTTCCATCTGCTCTGTGCTTTTAACCCTTGCCTTGGAGACACACACACACACCCCATCCCAGAAACACCACATCAAACACAACTGAGACTAGATAGGTGGTGGCGACCCGAAAAAGAGTCCTCAGTCACGGCACCAAACCTTTGGGACCCCCTCCCCAGGGAGACCTGTCTGTCTTCTACCAGCGTCCTCCGCCAGGGAGTGAAGGCCTTTTGTCTGTGTTTGATTTGGGACACCCCTGATAATGATTATTGATCCTCCCTCCTGGTCCTGGTGTTATTTGTTTTTGTGTTTTTATTGAATTATTTTCTCATTTTAAATGTTGTTTTTAACCATTGAAATGTTTTAATGTTCTCATCTTTGCCACCTTGGGGACCTTGGTGGGGTAGAAAGATGGCATGAAAGTGGTTTAAATGAATAAATGGATAAATATTTGGATTCGGCCGTTGGGTTGTGTGTTTGCGAAATAAATGGCAATACTGGTCCACCTTTCAGGGCTGTTGTAATTACTGCAGCGAGATCATACATGGGAAGTGCTTTGAACATCCTGAAGGCACTATAGAAATGTGCAACGGCGGGGTGGGGGGGTGTTCTTGGTGCCCGGGTTCTATTCCTTCCTTTTCTTTTGTGCCCTTAGAAGCTCATTGATTCACAAATCTTGAGCAGCAGGAAACAGTTATTTCGCATATTTTAGGTGCAAGAGTTAAAAGGATTGAGACAAATTTTGCAATTGCTAGAGTGATCTTGAGCAAAAGAGCCAGGGGATGACTGGTTGAATAAAGGCTTAATATAGTAATCCCTCATAATCTTTAAAAAATCTGCATTCCAGCAGGGCGTGAAAGGATGTATCAATCCTGTTAAGGCCACAAGGGCAAATTCTGTCAGTGTAGGGCCTATTCGAAAATTTCCCTTGCAAAACCACTGTAAGTGTAATGTTCAGTCTTGCAAACAAAACAACTCTGCAATAACGTGGGATGGAAAGGTAGTACATTTAGGGGGGTAAGGTTCTATTCCTTAGTGCGAGAACAGATGTCACAATTATGTGGCTCTCTTCTGTGAAAAGGCAGAGGATGGGATGTTGTTTTCTTCACACATGCTTGTCACCAAGTGAAGAACTTTCATGTGTGAACCAGGCCCTTTTTAGTCCTGTTAAAGGAACTGTAAAAGATCCTGCAGGATCTTTTACAGTTCCGCAAGGCCTGCAAGACGGAGCTCTTCCATCAGGCTGTCAGGTAAGGAGCCGCCACCACTACAGAGCCCTGGCCCTGGGTTTTGACATCTAGCCTGTGCCGCCCTTATTTCAGAAAGATCACGAGCAGAAGGATTGTTAGATCTTCGGGCACATTTTTCAAAGTATGCCATCATAAATAATTAATTGATCATTACCAGCACTTTATAAGTCTGAATTTATAACTTGAACTGTTTTAGAGGATTTTATACAGATTTTCATTGTATTTATGTGTTAACTTGTGTACTGATTGACATGAGCCTGCTTTGTGGGGAAGGCAGGGTACAAATTAAACCAATAAACAAATAAATAAATAAACAAGTCTTGGGTGACATGCAGGTTTCCAAACTGGTGTTTTCCAGAAGAGCACGCAGTTGGTGATCCTGAGCTAAACTTTCCCGGGATCTCTTGACTGGGAACCATGACACTGGCAGACTGGCAAAGCATGCCACCCATGCTGTCTCTTTGGCATCATCGAGTCTCAGAAATGCATCATGGGAAAATTCCGCCCAGATATCATGGTTTAAGAAAAAGCTATGAACCACAGAACTACCTCTCCCTCCTAATTGCTAGCTCGTTGAGTTTGTGCTGGTAACCACCAGCATAATAACCCTTTTTGCATTGATTCATCTGTGCACAACAATGCAATTTCACATGCTTTGTCCTGGGAAACTGGAACTTTGGGCCTCCATTTGGAACAGCCTCCCAGTGCTGTTTGTAGCTTGGAGTATCAATCTGTCTGATGACTGAATGCGACATTTCATACAGCCGAGGAAGTGAGGAACTCTGACTCATGAAAACTGATGCCACCACCACCAATTTGTGCCATGCAAGGCTGTTTGTTTGCTCCTTATAATCCAGGGTTCAAAGCATTTTGCAAGCAAAACCTTGTAATTCTTTCAACAGCCTAGGTTTGCCAGCCCCCAGTTCTGGGTGGGTCTTTTTGCAAATGGGGTGGCAGCCACAGCAGGCAGGGCTGATTTCCTAGTGGCAATTCGCCACTTGGGATTCAGGCCCAGATGCTCCCCACTGATCAGCTGAAGCCCTTTAAATCTCTGCAGGAGGGGACGCAGAGGGGCAGCCGTGGGTGGCCATGGCTTGGGGCGGGGCTTGGGGGCATCCCCACTCACTCCCGGAACGCCCCTCAAATCCCCCCCCCAACCACCAAGAGACTGGGTGTGATTCTGGATGCCTCCTTATCAACGGAGGCCCAGATCACAAATGCTGCCAGACTGGTGTTTCTCCAGTTGCACCAGTTCAGGCAACCAGCCCCCTTCCAACCTACCTACTGGGATCCATGCAACGGGACCTGGCAAACCCTACAAGAGCCCTGTAAGGTAAGCCAGCACCATCCACATATTGCAGAATAGGCCTAAAGGCCAGCTAGTGATATCCAGACCAGGGACTTCCCAGATTGTAATGGATTCTCTTAGCCGCTATGGCACATCAGCTACACAAAGCGGAGTGAGAAATTGGAAGCAGTGTGTGCAGAAGGGGGGCGGGGTAGTGTTGCACCGATTCCTGCAGGAGAGACGGGATTTGAGTCCCAGCCCCCTGCGAGCAGAAAACAGATTTCCTTTGGAATGTCTCAGTCCGTGTCAGAATCTGGCAGATCCCTCCTTGCACATGTGTGTTTTCTAGCACACCTGTGATTGAAGAATACAGAAGCACTGGACTGCTTTTGCACAAACAATAGCTGTTCCCACTTGCAGTGCTTCCCACACTCGCTCTTCTAGCTGTTTCATGGAACAGGGGTCCCCAGCATGGTGCCCGCCAAGCGTTCCTAGAAAGTGGGCCGGGCCATGAGGGGCTAACGGCCGCTGGAGGTTTTTGAAATGCAGCTTTGGCAGCAGCTGCCCCCGCAGCACGAAGATTCTCACTGTGTGACTGGAGGGAAGCTGCGGCAGCCATTTTGTGGCCAGTCCCACCTCCTGCAGCAGCTACTGTGGGGCAGCGCAGAGCCCACTGTGCAGTGTAAGGGGGCCAACCTCCAGGTGGTGGCTAGAGATCTCCTGGGCTTGCGGTGATCTCCTGGAGTAAATGGCCACTTGGGAAGGTGGACTTACACCCTACTGAAGCCCCTCCCCTTTCCAAACCCCACCTTCTTCAGGCTCCACCCTCAAAAATCTCCACGTATTTCCCAACCTGGAGCCGGAAACCCTAATGCTGTGTCAGACTTCCAAAAGTGTCCACGGACTATAAAGATTTAGAAACCCTTGGGCTACAGCAATGCATCATGGGGAAATTGCACACTCGTTTTGGGGTTTTTTTAGGCATCCAGGGAAGCCATAATTGTGTGAAGTGTGTTGGAGTAAGTGACTCGGCATGCCTGGGCGTTGGGAGGCACTACATCACTCTAAGGGGGTACAGGTGTTATCTCCTTGAATGGGATGCCTCTCTTGGTCTTAACCTGGGAGCCGCCCTCTGACCCCTATTCCCTCTTCCTCTTTGTCCTCTCCCCCACTACACATGGCCTTCCATGGAGACACATGTCCCCACAGCAAGTCTCTCCTGCCCTCACACTCCCTATACAAGCGAAGCCAGATTAGCTGGCTATCTGTGATCAGGAAAGGAACCCTTACAGTAGGCTTCTCTCTCTCCTTTCGACTGCAACCCGAAGGTGAACAGGATCTACTTGAATAAATGTCACCTCCCGGCTAGGGTTGCCAGGTCTAGGCTGGAAAATACCTGGAGACTTTGGGGGTGGGTCTTTGAGAGGGTGGGGTTTGGAGAGGCCTCAGCCTGGCCCAGGGCCACAGAGTCCGCCCTCCAAAGCAGCCATTTTCTCCAGGGGAGCGCACCTCTGTCAGCTGGAGGTCAGTTGTGAAAGCGGGACGTCCCCAGGCCACACCTGGAGGCTGGCAACCCTGAGGCTCTTGACGGTGCACCTCTAGCACCAGTGCCGACGGCCAAGAGACTGGGTGTGATTCTGGATGCCTCCCTATCAACAGACGCCCAGGTCACAAACGCTGCCAGACTGGCATTTCTCCAGCTGCACCAGTTCAGGCAACCAGCCCCCTTCCCGTCTCGCCCTGACCTACCGGCTGGGATCCATGCAACAGTCACCTGCAGGCTAGACCAGCGTGACCCACTCTATGTAGGGCTACCCTTGAGGCTGACCCAAAACTTACGACTGGCCTGCTCCAGAGTACAGGGGCCCCGGTCCTCATGGGGACCCCTTCGGCAGCACATATCCAACTGGTGCCTCGCCAGCTGCAACTGGATCAGGTTCGAGGTTTTGGTATTAACCTTTAAAGCCCTCAACGGTCTGGGGCCAGTGCACCTACAGGACCGCCTCTCTTAGTATACCCCCCTGTCGAGCATTACACTCCAGGGAGCAAAATCTCCTGGCAATCCCTGGCCTGAAAGAGATCCGGCTGTCCATGACCAGAGCCAGGGCCTTTTCAGCTCTGGCACCAGCCTGGTGGAACTCTCTGTCTAGTGATAGCAGTGCCCTGCGGGACTTAGGTCCCCCTACCTTTTGCAAGCGGGGGGTGGGGGAGAAGCTCCTCCCCCAGGATGTTCTGGTGCACGTGCTATGTGCACGCACCACAATGACATCACCCAAAAGTGATGTCATCATACCAGGCATGTCACTGGGGGACACTCTAGCATTTGGTCAAATGCTAGAGCATCCCCCCCAGTGACATGCCCAGCACGATGATTGTCACCTCCAGGTGATGTCTTCGGGCCGGGCACATTGGCCTGATCCAAGCAGTTTGGGGGTGGGGTTCCCCTCACCAGCTGGATCCGGGCTAGTGGATCGAGGGCCCCTAAAGCAGGCAATCCCCCCAGGGGAACTAGCAATCCGAGCAGGACTCGGTTGAGTTCTGCAAGGCCTGTAAGACAGAGATGTGCCGCTAGGCCTATAGTTGAGGACAGCAACAGTTGTTCATCAAGCCTGGCCTCCCTTACTCTCCCCTCCCCTTTAGGAGGCCTGCTGGGAGACCTCTTGATGGCCCCTGGTATTTTTGGCCACTGTGTGACACAGAGTGTTGGACTGGGTGGGCCATTGGTCTGATCTAACATTGGCCTCTCTTATGTTCTTATGTTCTTAAGGGTATAAATTGGTAGTCAACAGCATCTGAACAGATTTTTAGCTTATATTGTCATTGTTTTGTTTTACTGTTTTGTATCAATGAATGTTATTCACTACCCTGAGCCCTCTGGAGGGATGGTGGTCTATACATTTAATTAAGTAGTAGTGGTAGTAGTGATGTAAGTTTACATTTTTTTGCAATATACTTCTTGGGAGATTTATTTATTGCACTCAGTATCACATGTCTATGACTGGTCAAATGCTGCTATATTAGCCAGATATCCCAATAAAGTGGTCCCTTTATCTTTAAGATGTGTCAAGATGCTTCTTCTCTGATTTTGTGTCCGCCCGTGTTTCTGTTGGTGAGGGGGACCTCCTTCAGAGCCCCCTTCCAACATCCTCAGCTGCAAAGTTTTCGCCAAAAAGTTCCCAGAAGTTAAACAACGATCTGCAATTTAATCAGCGTCTCCACCATAACCCTCTGATATCTGTTATAACTTATTCAATTCGTAAAAAGGGCTTTGGGTTTTTATTGGCCAGATGCTAACTTTTGCGAGAGAAAGCCGGATATAAGCATATCTAACAGAAGGCTCAGAAGAGCCAGAACAGAGCAAAAGCATGTAATGTTGAATTAATGTTTACAGTATTATCTACCCAAGCCTCCCCAGTTTTTTAACAATAAAAAAACACAATAAATCCCACCCTCTGCATTGCCAAGGGCCTGCAGTCTATTATTTTTCGCTTTCTGATAAGGTGCCGTGGTTGAACACATTGTTTTGTACCTCGTGCTCTCTAGTCCATTGTTATCCCGCCCTTCTTCAAGGACCTCAGAGCGCCGCTTTCTCCTTTGAACCTCACCGACCCGGCAGAATAGGTTAGGCTGGGAGAGAGAGTGACGGCCCAAGGTCACCTAGAGATAGGGTTGCCAACTCCAGCTTGGGAAATTCCTGGAGATTTTGTGGAAGAGCCTGGAGAAGGTAAAGTTTTGGGAGTGGCAGGAGCTTATCTAGGATTGCCAGCCTACCCCACCGGCCACTGGTGGGAGACAGGGATGTGATACCATGCAGCCCACCCTCAAGAAGCCGCCCTGAGCCTGCTTTGGCAGGGAGGGCAGGGTAGAAACCTAGTAAGTAAGTAAGTAAGTAAGTAAGAAGCAGCCATTTTCTCCAGGAGGACTGGCCTCTGTTCTCTGGAGATCTGTTGTAATTCCAGGAGATCTCCAGCTCCTACCTGGAGGCTGGCAACCCTCCCTTGAGAACGTTGTGGCAGGCTGGGGACTTGAACCCAGGTCTTCCACACCCTAATCTGACACTCTATCCACTCTACTGGATCTGTTGCCCATCTGGGTCATTGACGCTGGAGCCACTGCCGCCCTGTGACCTGAAAGCATCCCCTGGAATCTTAGCTGTGCCCTGGAGCTGGGCCCCCCTTGCTCGGCACGAGAAATGCAAAGCCACTTCATGCTGGGTCAGACCCCTGGGACTTCTCATTCAGGACTCGCTTCTCTGACTGGCAGACATGGAGCCCGAAAGTGGGGTGGGGTGGGACTGGGGGTGCCAGCCTTCAGAGGGGTCCTGGAGTTGGGGTTTCCAGCTCTGGGTTGGGAAATACCTGGGGTGGTGGAACTTGGGGGAAGCGGGGTTTGGGGAGGGGAGGGGCCTCAGCAGGGTACAATGCCTCAGAGCCCACCCTCCAAGGCAGCGATTTTCTACAGGGGCGTTCATCTGGAAATCAGTTGTAATAGCAGAAGATCTCCAGGTGCCACCTGGAAGTTGCTGACCCTACCTGGAGTTCTCCTGGACTGACAACTGCACTCCAGGCTTCAGAGGTCACTGCCCCTGGAGCAAATGGCAGCTTTGAGAAGGGAAAACTCCAACATACACTGCAATGCTCCCTCTAAGCTGTGGAATCTCGTGAGCAAAAATTCTACTTTGTGAGCTACCGGCATTAAAGTTGTGAGCGAGCGATTTGGCTACTGCATAAATTAGTTTTAGCTTGCTCTGGAGCCATCCTTCTTGAGCTAAGACAAAAATGTGTGAGCCAGAGGCTAAAAATCTGTGAGCTAGCTCACACTAACTCAGCTTAGAGGGAACACTGGTACACTGTAGATTCCCGGTAAAATCCTTCCCCAAATTCCTGCTTTCACAAAACCTTTTGGCTTCTGCTTGGAGCATGAACTGAAGTCTCGGGGGAAATGGATGAGGTGGATAGGTTGGCATTTTAAAATAGGCTGGGCTGACTGGGTTGGGTGCCTTTATGGCTGGCGTATGGGGGAACGGTAAAAGAGTCTAATGAGGGATTCCTTGGGGCGGGGTGGAGAGGAGGGAATCGGCAAGGCTGTCAAATAAAGGCATTTTTTTTTAACTAACTCCAGATTTTCTTTCTGGATTTTTTACTACAATCAGGTACTGAGGCAAACCCCAATTGGCTACAATTACGTTGTAGGAATGGAAAGAATCCCCACGGTTCCTTGTATTTATCAACCCAAGAGGGCGCTTTGCTTTTTTTTGGTTTGGTTTCTGTTTTAAAGAGGCCCAAATCAATGCCAGATCACCAAGGTCTTTTCCTGCCCCTTTTTGTATTTGGTCCATGTATGGTTGTTTTTTAAAAAAGTATAAAACCATTGTAACCACACAGGGACGTCAAATACTAAAAGGTTTTAACCATTGCAGCTATGTCTGCACCACGCAGTGCCCCAGACTGTCAAAAACCAACTGATCTTGGCTGTGAGAAGAGCAACGAAGACCCACCTTTTCCCTCTGAGGCAGACGTGTGGCTTTGAACAAGGGCAGTAAGGAACAGAAACAAAACCAAAAAGGCTTTTTACTCTTTGAAGGGTCTGAGAATATCCATTGCTGGATCTCCCAGTGCCATGCGTTTGAGCCCTCAGGACAAACTTCAGAGGAAGTAGTCCACCCATTGGTGCTTTAACAGTGCAATCCTAAAGAGAGTTACGCCCGTTTAAGCCCATGCATTTCAGTGGTCTTAGGCTGGAGTAACTCTCTTCAGGATTGCACCGTAAGCCCCTTTGCTGGGTGTGCCTTAGATTCAAAGGAAGCAAAACACATGCCTTCTTCAAATGAGAAAGCAACAAATGCTGCATAAATTAGGGTTGCCAACCTCCAAGTGGTCTTAGCAACCCGAGCTGCAGTGTTAGGAGAGTCAAGTCATGAATAAATATACACTGCAAGAAGCGTTTGTCAATGAACGTGCCCTGTTTATAACTATCATTCTATAAAGTGCATCGTGTGCTTTATAACATCCTAGTCAGGTATATGCATTCAGTACATTCACTATAACAATAACATTCAGTTCATTCAATTTAACAACTACCAGTCAATTTTGCATCAGTATTTTAAAAGTCAAGGTGGTGACTGGAAGTCTCCCAGGATCAGACGTGACCTCCAGGCAATATAGAGAAAACGGCTGCTTTGGAAGGTGGCCTCTGCGGCATTGAACCCCACTGGAGTCCCTCCCCCTCCCCAGGGCTGGCCCCAGGTGTCTGGGCGCCCTAGGCAGGACAGCCTGGGGCGCCCACCCCACCGGGGCCCCCAGGAAAGCCAGGGAAGGGAAGGGGGTTGTAGCCCCCGCCCCCTCCCTCCCAGCGCCGGCTTTCCTGGAGGCTCCGCAGCTGTGCGAGACATACCTCATTATCTGACAATACACATTATAGACCACTGCAGTTATGTGAAGTGCCTGGCTCCACGTACTGCACGTTGCCTTACTGCTCATGTACACACATAGATATGCATGTGCAATTGAGAGAAGATGTATTAACTTAGCAGCCAAGACTTAACTTCTAGAGATTTTGGGAGGCCAGCGGTTCACATTAAAAAATTTAAGATCCCTGAAGGGCAAAATGGGGACAGCCATTATCAAAGAGAGGGACAGGAACAAAAATCTGAATTGTTTGCAAACGGCAAATGCTTCTGGGTCTGTCTGGATTTTTGCCTGGGCAACAGTTTACTTTATTGTGTGCGTGCCAGCCAGCCAACTGATCACCCCCTCCCTCTCGGGGTGACAACCTCCAGGTGGGGCCTGGAGATTTCCCAGAATCACAACTGACAGAGAGATCAGTTCCCCTGGAGGACATGGCCTGCTTTGGAGGGTGGGCTGCATGGCCTCACGTCCCTGTTGAGCTTCCTCCCTTTCCCAGACTCAGGCTCTGCCCCCAGACCCCCAGACATTTCCCAAGGCAGAGTTGGCAACGCTCCCTCTCTCCCTCCCTTTGAAGCTAGTGGCCAGTGAATAGGGTTGCCAACTCCAGGTTGGGAAATTCCAGGATATTTGGGGGTGGAAACTGGGGAGGGAAACATCTGGAGAGGCCAGGGACCTCTGTGGGGTAATGCTGTAGGGTTCGTCCTAAAAAGCAGCCATTTTCTACAGGGGAACTGATCTGCGTAGCCCGGAGATCAGTTGTAGTTCTGGGAGATCTCCAGGCCCCACAGGGAGGCTGGCAACCATACCCGTGAATGACTCCCTTTGCCATGCCTTCTGGCGCCTCCTGAAAATGCCGGCCCTGGTTCCGCAGGCTCTCGAGTCGGGCTGTCCTCTGTTGCCTGCAGCTAAGGGAATCACAAGCCGGAGTTAAGATTGCTGGGGAAAAGATCAATAACCTCAGATATGCAGACGATACCACTCTGATGGCAGAAAGTGAAGAGGACCTAAAGAGCCTCTTGCTCAGGGTGAAAGAGGAGAGCGCAAAAGTGGGCTTGAAGCTCAACATCAAAAAAACTAAGATCATGGCATCTGGCCCCATCACTCCTTGGCAAATAGAAGGGGAAGTCGTAGAAGTAGTGACAGACTTCACGTTCCTAGGATCCCAGATCACTGCAGATGGTGACTGCAGCCATGAAATTAAAAGACGCCTGCTCCTTGGGAGGAAAGCGATGGCAAACCTAAACAGCATGATAAAAAGCAGAGACATCACCCTGCCAACAAAAGTCCGCATGGTCAAAGCAATGGTATTCCCCGTAGTAATGTATGGCTGCGAGAGTTGGACTATAAGGAAGGCCTATGAACTATGGTGCTGGAGAAGACTCTTGAGAGTCCCTTGGACTGCCAGGAGATCAAATCAGTCAATCCTAAAAGAAATCAACCCTGATTGCTCCCTGGAAGGCCAGATCCTGAAGCTGAAGCTCAAATACTTTGGCCACCAAATGAGAAGGGAGCATTCACTGGAGAAGACCCTGATGCTGGGAAAGATTGAAGGTCAAAGAAGAAGGGGACGGCAAAGGATGAGATGGTTAGACAGTGTCATCAATGCAACGAACATGAAATTGAGCAAACTTCAGCGGACAGCGGAAGACAGGAGGGCCTGGCGTAAACTGGTCCATGGGGTCGCGAAGAGTCGGACTCGACTGTGCGACTGAACAACAACAACAAAGGGAACAGGATGCGTCTCTGAGCTGATTTCAGATCCTGATGCACAGGCGTGTCCCCCGTGGGGCTCGGAGGGTGTACTTCTCCTGAGGAAACACACGCTGGCTTTGAGCTGGAGGATACTTGTGTTGTGCTCAAGAGGCACAGGCCTGAGCTCTTGCCATTTGGGGGGGGGGATGGGACGGGACACGCTCCGCTGCAAAAAGGCTCACTGTTGCAAACTTCACTTTGCAGGCAGTAATGGAAACCAGAGCACTACCCTGTTTCTAATTCCTGCAGAAGGTGTGGGGAGGGCCCCCCTCAGCTCGTGAGGCCCGTTGCGTTCCAGCCAGCAAGTGGCCAAGATGCAGCTTGTTACCCTCCTGAACACTCCATGGTGGCTCCTTTGCCTGGGTCCAGAAGAGAAGCTGAACATCAAAGAACGAATGGGAATGAGCGAGGAAAGCAGTATGAGTTTAGTAGTTAGGGATACCCCCCCAGTACCCTGTTTTATTGACCAAAGAAATGAGGGCAGCAGGAAAGCACACCAGCATTGTGCCTATGTGCTTACATCACTTCTGGTAAAAATCAGAAGTGACAAGGTGGATGCTCTAGCATTTTGCAAAAACTCTCTGGTAAAACCATAGAGGGGTGTTGTTGTTGTTTTGCAAAATGCTGGAGCATCCACCACATCACTCCCAATTTTTATGGGAACTGACATAAGCACACTGACTAGAGTTGCCAACTCTCACTTGGTAAAAATCTGGAAATATGGGGGTGAGGGCAGGGTTTGGAAAAGCGAAGGACCTAGGGTTACCAGTGGCAGGGCATGGAGGGGTAGGGTTGCCAGATCCAGGTTGGGAAACTCCTGGAGATTTGGGGATGGAGCCTGGGGAGGATGGAGACCTGAGTGGGGTACATAATGCCACAGAGTCTCCCCTCCAAAGCATCCACTTTCTCCAGGGGAACTGATCTCTGTAGTCTGGAGATGAGCTGTAATTCTGGGGGATCCCCAGGTCCCACCTTCAGGCTGGCATCCCTAGAAGGACCTCCACAAGGTATAATGTCATGCAGCTCCAAATCAGCCATATTCTCCAGGGGGAATTATCGGTGTCATCTGGAGATCAGTTGTAACCCCAAGAGATCTCTAGCCCCTTCCTGGAGGTTGACAACCCTAATGCTGATGCACCAGTTTTCCCCACCCCCCGTTTCCTCCTGTGGTTGTCAGCTGCAGTTTGGCAACCCTACTAACAGTCCACCTAGCAATTCAGTGCAGGTATAGTGATGAGATGGTTGGCCTAGGATCAGAGAGAGTCAGGCTCAAATCCCCACTCCACCAAGACACTTGCTGAGTTAATTTGGGCCAGTCACGTAATGACAGCATTATTTTATTTATTATTGACCTCATTTATACCTCCCTTTTCTCCCCAAGTGACTTACAACATTCTACCCTTCTCCATTTTATTCTCACGACAACCCTGCAAGGTAAGTTAGGCTGAGAGTACGTTGGCTGCAAGTTCCCGTGGCAGTCGTGTGTTAAATGTCGTGTCCAGCTCAGACATGACACAAATATCCAGGGCAGGTGTGCTCTCTGAACTGAGTGGCACCCCTGGGAACAGACCTGACGGCACCCAAGATCTGCCCAATAGCAATCTGGAGAAGTTGAGGGAAATCGGGGCCAGGTGGCACAACATGTTTTTGGTCAAGTTGGGCCTTCTGTCATCCTCATCCTCATAGACCTTTGTTGGCATAGCCCTGGATATTACAAAAAGATAAAAATAAGATAAAACTGAAGGTTTTATACTACAGTGGTAGCGGGGGGGGGGGTCAAAAACAGTCAATTCAAAATAACAGTTGGGTCAAGGAGAGACTTGCTTTTCTTGTAGACACGCAGTACCTCTGGGGAATGCCATTTTAAAAATCAGTAGGAGCCTGATTCGGCTCAGAACTGCATGCAGTTTTCCTGTGCAGCTACAAAACAGGGAAGAGAACTACCCCGGGGCTGTTTCGACTTGGGAAAGTGGCATGGGGGAGGAGCCCCTCCTCTCCTACTCCACAGTTCCAAGCCGAATCAGACTCCTGCTGCTTAAAATGATTTTCCCTGCAGCTGCTGTGTAGCTGCAAGAAAAGCGAGTCAGGTCTGGAGAATCCAGACCCCACTCACCAAAAAAGCCTCATGTGCCCTGGAGTCTAGGCTCCCGCTTAGGCACCTTTGCTCATTTTGTGCTTCTGTTCAAGCATATCCTCCACACTGAAAGTGTGCAGAGGAACTGTCTGTTTAGTATGAACACCGGCGTTTCCAAGATGAAATTAGGGCCTTTTTTGAATACTTGAAGTCCTCATGTCAAAGGTCTCTGCTTCCCTACATATGGAGGCATGAGAGAGAGGAGGGGGCACTGTAGAAGGGTGAACAGAATTCATGGCTTTGCAGACAGATGGTCCCAGGGTCATCTTGGATATTAGGGCTTTCCTTGGGAGCAGGGGGCATTTCTTGCCAGAGCAACCCAGAGCAGCGCACCAGCAGTAATAAGCCCAGGTCTCGCCCCCCTAGGAGAGAGAATTAAATGCCTGGCTTCCCAGCCTGATCTTTTCCAGGTGCTGTGGGGCACCTGCAGAAGATCGGGCAGGGAAGCCAGGCATGTCAGCCTGCCTCCCGCAGACATGTCTGCCTGCCTCCCGCAGACATGCCCTCCTTTCCCCCTAAAGAAGAGAGAAAGGGTTTACATTTTAAACCCCTTCTCTCTAGAGCTGCGCTGCAGGGGCGGCATGATCTTTCCATTGTATTCTATGGCCCCATAGATCGTCTGGCTGCTGTGGCACGACTCCAGAGAGAAGGGGTTTAAAGTTTAAACCCCTTCTCTCTTCACTTCGCCCCCACCCCACCTTGGCAGGCCAGCTGGGGAAGGGAGGGGAGGCTTTTGAAGATGCCTCCCCCCCTTTTTTGCTTCCCCTTCTGACACACTTCCGGTGATGTCAGGGGGCATGGCATATGCTAATGAGTTATGCCAACAGAAGGTATGCTAATGAGCTCCTGCACCTCTTTTTCTACAAAACGCCCCCTGCTCGGGAGAGCGCCATACCAGGCATTAGAGACCATTGCTAGCTGGTCCAGACATCTGGCTCAGGGTAAATCAGTTTCACATGCTCATATTAACGTGAACTGGCCATAAACTTTCAGACGGAGCACATGTTCTGCGTCCAGTTAAAGGACTGCAGGTGCCAATCAGAGTAGACTATGCTGAGCTACAGGGATGAATGGTCTGACGCTGCATAAGACAGCTTTGGCTGTTCACATAAGAAAATAAGCCATTTCTTGAATGCCTGCGTTGTGGCGTTTTTATGTATTCTGCAATTACAGCCCCCTGACAAATTCTCTTGCTGAGCCTTTCCAGACACGCACAATGGGAGAGCTGCGTTTGGAGTGCCAAGTGATTTTTTTACATTTTTCAGGCACATGGGCACCCCCAACTTCTCCTGCCTAAACTGAGGAACATTAAACTTCTGGAAGCCTTGGGAGAGGGATCCAGCGAGTGGCAAACGTAGACACTCACGGTACCGAGTTTTGAATTTTTCCCAAAGGCGAAAACAGGGCAAAGGGGAAGGGCCACAAAACCTGGAGCTATATCTGGCGAGCACTGGAGCATTTGCAAAGGTACCAAACGGTGACTGTTCAGGTATGCTGTGAAGGGAGGAAGCAGAAAGGAATTTAAGCCCCTGTTTCTGTTTAATGAACGAGAACGATTTCTCTCTCCTGAGACAGGTACCAGGGAAATTCGACCAGGCAACACAGGAATCAGATCTCACCAGCCATCTCTTTAGGAGACTGACTGATTTAGTACCTGTTCCAAATGCTTTTGTTGCAAGGCTGAGCAGCCCTGACATACAGAGCAAAGGGACGGATTGGTCCTGAGGAAATGGGATCGGCATTGCAACCCACAAACAACTTGCACTCGATTCTTGCACATTTTTTCCAGTAAGGTTACTTTGCAGTCAGCAGCCACGTGTGGCCTGGCCTGGTAGGTCCCTGGGAAAGTTCCCATTGGTCTCCAAGGTGACCAGGAGCAGGCAGACCCTCCAGCAAGTAGGGATGATGCTGGAGGACCCACCCTGCTCAGGCCAGGGTAGTAATGCCCACCTCCAGGGAGTACCAAGGGATCCCCTGGAATTACAGCTCACCTACAGACCACAGAGGTCAGATCCCTTGGAGAAAATGGATGCTTTGGAGGGTGGACTCTATGTAGGGTTGGGAGATACCTGGAGGGGGGATTTCTTTGGTTCAGACACAGCAGAGAAACATTGAAGAGGGAGGGGCCATGAGCTTTGAAGATCATTTCAGGAGGAGGGTAGCCATATTGGTCCTGGCCCCACTGCTGGGCCTCCTTCCCCCCCTTTTTATTTATATATTTTCCAAAATAATACAAAAATAACACAAAGACAAAGAGATATGATAACATCATTTGAGGTTACAATGGGTAGTTTTTCAAACTCTCTTCTCCATCCACTTATAAAATTTATCCTATCTATTCACATACAATAAATCATCTTTTCCTGAGAGAATAATGCTTACTTTATCCGATTCAGCAATTTCTAGTACATTACTAATAATTTCTTCCTTGTGTGGGAGCAGTTCTTTCTTCCAACATTTTGCCACTAATATCCTTGCCACTGTAGCTATGTATAGGGTAATTCTTATATCATCTTTTCTAAATCCTGTCGGGAGAATATTAAGCAAAAATACTTTGGGTGTAAATTGTATATTGACATTTATAATTTCTTCTATTAGTTTACTAATCATTTTCCAGAAGGGTCTAATATTTTTACAATTCCACCACACGTGAAGGTAGGATCCTACCTCTTTTTTACACCTCCAACAGATATCGGAGTTTCCTTTGTAGCATTTGGACCTCCTGATGGCACCTGGTATTTTTGGCCGCTGTGTGACAGAGTGTTGGACTGGATGGGCCATTGGCCTGATTCAACATTGGCTTCTCTTATGTTCTTATGTTCTTATGGTGGGAGGGAAGGTGGCATGGTGTACAGGAGCCCAGTCTCATCAGAAGTTCAGCAGAGCTGGTCCTTGAATGACAGGGCACCAAGGAAGGCTCTGCAGAGGAAGGCCCCAGCAAACCAGCTCTGCTTCTCACTTGCCTTGAAAGCCCCTTGCTGAAGTTGCCCGACGCCACCACCGGCTTGATGGCACTTTACACACAAACACACGGCCACGTTGGTCCGCAGTAGAAGAGCCGGAATCGAATGTAGTGGCACCTTAAAGACCAACAAGGGGTTTTTTACGTATGAGATTTCAAGAGTCGGAGCTCCCAGATGTCTGACGTGCAAAAGACTCAAAAACATTCAGCCCTGGAAGTCTTTTTGGGTCTTTAAGGTGCTAGCCGGATGCACATCTCGCTCTCTCCTCTCTGGAGGCCGGCCTTCTGAGCGGCTGAAGCTCCTCCCCCCGAGCAAAAGGACTGCCAACGCCTGCCGCACTGCTCTGCTTTGCCTTCTTTGCAGTGGAATGTCTCTCTCCCACGCTCGAGGCAGAGGAGATACCCGACCCCACGATGGAGGAAGAGGAAGCCGGCAAGCTGCCCGGGCAGAACAATTCCGATTTCTATTTAGGAGACGCTGTCGTCTTTATCAGACCTAGGCGATCGTGTCCGTTCTGTTTGGCTTGGAGGGCGATGTGAAACATGTGCCGCTCTGCCTCTCATGTTAGGACGACCGTGCAACTTGTACAAATAAATTCCGAACGCTTGTGGTCGACGATGAAAACTCCAGGCCGAGCGAATGTGGCTGGGCCGAGCGTGTTCCCTGCTTGTTTTGCTAAGCTAATTTCCCAAGAATGTATTTCCGGGATCATTTCAAAGAATGCTCAGATTTTTGAGGTTTATTTGAAAGAACGCACACTTCTGCCGCAAGGTAGATACATCAGCTGTTTTCATGAGGGTCTCACAGGCGTAGAGATTGGTTGGTGGCCCCATAACGCTCTGGCCCTTAAGAGTGGACAGCTCAATGGTCAGTCAAGTGTTTTGCAGGAAGAAGGTCTAAAGTCCAAAGTGGGGAAGGTCCTAGTTGCTGGCCTGGGAGAGACCATCTCTTAGGACTGCCAGGTCCCCCTGCCACCAGCGGGACTAGGATTGCCAGCCTCCAGGTGGGGCCTGGGGATCTCCCGCTTTTACAACTGATCTCCAGCTGACAGAGATCAGCTCCCCTGGAGAAAATGGCTGCCTCAAAGGGTGGGCTCTATGGCATTGTCCCATGCTGAGGCCCCTCCCCTCCCCAAACCGCACCCACTTCTGGATCCACCCCCAAAGTCCCCGGGTATTTTCCAACCCAGACCTGGCAACCCTAAACAGGACCATAAGAAAAGATGAAGAGCCCAGCTGGATCAGACTCATGAGGGTCCATCTAGTCCAGCATCCTGTCTCACATAGAGGCCAAACAGTTGGCCTTGCCCTCGTGTTGCCTCCTGGCTCTGGGATTCAGAGGATTAGTGCCTCTGAATGTGGAACTTCTCCTCCGACACCAGGGCTAGTAGCCATTGAGAGACTGATCCTCCATGAATCGATCTCATCCCCTTTTAAAGCTGTCTATTCCTGTGGCCATCATGACACCTTCTGGCAGCGAATCCCACATTTTAATCACTCTCTGTGTAAAGCAGTATTTCTTTTTGCCCATCCTGAACCTACTGCCCATCAGTTTCATTAGATGTCCTCAAGTTCTAGTATTTGGGGAGAGGGAGAAAAATTTGTCAGCTCTCTCCACCCTTTAACATGTCCCCCCCTTAGTCACAGGGAAATTCCTGGAGATTTATGGGCGGCGCCTGGATTAGAGTTGCCACCCCCCTGATGGGACGGAGGTTCCCCCACTTTTGGGGCTCCCAATCCACTGCCAGCCAGCTGGCTGGAGGGGGGACCCCCACCCCCGAAGAGCCCCAGTGCACCCAACATGCCCAGTGCGATATCACCCTGAAGCTGTATGCCCTCTAAGCCGAGTTCCCTCTAAGCTCACACGTTTTTGTCTTCGCTCAGGAAGGAGGGCTCCAGAGCAAACTAATTAAATGCTGCAGCCAAATCACTCGTTCACAACTTTAATGCCAGGAGCTCACCAAGTAGAATTTTTGCTCCCAGGACTCCGCAGCTTAGAGGTGGCATTGCCCTGGAGGTGATGTCATCACACTGGGCACATCCCACGGGGGACGCTCTAACATTAGGCTAAAAACTCTATGGTGACCATAGAGGTTTCTGGCCAAATGCTAGAGCATCCCCTGCATGAAGTGCCCGGCATGATGACATCACCTCCTGGAGGTGATGTTATCATGCCAGGCACGGTGGGTACAATGGGGCTTTCCAGAGGTGGGGCTGTCTCACCAGCCAGCTGGCTGGCAGTGAATTGGGCCCCCAGAATGCGGGCGAAAACCCACCCCCATCAGGGGGATGGCAACCCTAATCCAGAAGATCCAGGAACCCAGGATTGAGCCCCCCAACGGCAGCCAGTAAGACCTGGCAACCCAGTCCTGGATAGACAGCATCCACCCTCCAAAGCATCCATTTTCTCCAAGGGAACTGATCAGTTGTACTTCTGGGAGATCTCCAGGCCCCACCTGGAGGTTGGCAATCCAGAGACCCAGGTTCAAATTTGTACTTGGTTTGTTATAGGGTTGCCAACTTTGAATTGAGGAAAACTCCTGGCAGAACGTGAGGAAGGTGGAGGAGGGGGAGGGGAGGCTGCTCACCAGGGGTGTGATGCCTCCGAAACAGCTGTTTTGAAGACACACACATCTGCCTTAGATACTGAACCAGACCCTTGGGGTCCATCAGGGTCAATATTGTCTACTTAAGACTGGCAGCCATTCTCCAGAGTCTCAGGCACAGGTCTTTTGCATCACCCACTGCTTTGTCCTTTTTAAATGAAGATGCCAGGGATTGAATTTGGGACTTTAGGCATGCAAAGTGGAGGTTGTGCCACATAGCCACATTCTCAGAGAATGAAGTAGGAGCACGGGTCCTGGCTTCAGTTTAGTTTAGTTTGGTGTAGTTGTTAAGTGTGCAGACTCTAATCTGAGAGAACTGGGTTTGATTCCCCACTTCTCCATTTGCAGCTGCTGGATGACCTTGGGCAAGCCATTGTTCTGGCAGAGCTGTCCTTGAAAGGGCAGCTCTTTCAGAGCCCTCTCAGCCCCACCTACCTCACAGGCACTGTTCCCTCTAAGCTGAGTTAGTGTGAGCTAGCTCACAGTTTTTTAGCCTCTGGCTCACGTGTTTTTGTCTTAGCTCAGGAAGGATGGCTCCAAAGCCAACTAATTGATGCAGTAACCCAATTGCTTGCTCACAACTTTCATGCCAGGAGCTCACCAAGTAGAATTTTTGCTCACAAGACTCCACAGCTTAGAGGGAGCATTGCTCACAGGGTGTCTGTTGTGGGGAGGGGAAGGGAAAGGAGTTTGTAAGCCGCTCTGAGACTCCAAGTGAAGGGCGAGGTATAAATCCAGTCTCCTCTTCCTCCTCCTTCATTTCATGGATGGGACAGGCTAAGGATATAGGGAAATTTTTCTCTATTTTGACGTTGTCAGAAAGTGGCATTGTATATACCTGCAAAAATGGAAATGCTTTCTTTCTTCTTGTTGTTAGTGCCTTTTGTTGTTCACTCTGCTAGTGACTGCAGTTTGTTTCCCCACTGACAGGGTGAAAGCCTGGCATTAGGTTCTGATTAAAAGTAAACTTTCTGAGCCACTTCATACATGCTGGGACTCATCCAGTTTAGCTAGTGCGCCCCTCAGCTGCTTGCTATTGCACTTGCTATCAATGGTCCCTCTAAGCCGTGGAGTCTGGTGAGCAAAAATTCTACTTTGTGAGCTCCTGGCATTAAAGTGGTGAGCAAGGGATTTGGCTACTGCATGAATTAGTTTGCTCCGGAGCCCTCCTTCCTCAGCTAAGACAAAAATGTGTGAGCCGGAGGCTAAAAAATGGTGAGCTAGCTCACACTAACTCAGCTTAGAGGGAACACTGCTTGCTGTACCATTCTGTGCTATTGGCTAAAAATGTGCAATAAGCCACTGCTAATTTTCCCTCTCCATAGATCTGAAGCAACTGTTTGGAAACCTGTTGTTATATTTAGGATGTCAGTTAAAAAGTAGCAAGAAAAATCCATGGACACTGGCGGCACCTTTGTTTGAGGCATTTTTCCCCCTTTGGTCAACTTCTGTGCCACTGCAGCATTCAAGAATAGGCAGCATGCCCCATTTTTCAGTCTGTGCAGGCTCTCTTGCCAGTAAAGGGAAGGAGCGCCAGATGTCCGGGAGCATTATGGAGGTACAACCTTAAAGTAATGCAGAGTTCTGGAGACCCTTCCCCTCACCATCTCTGATGCCCCCCCATCCTACCTCCCAAGAGACACTAAAGTAACTGTGTTGTTTGAAAAGCCTTTAGAAGAGAGCCCCACTAGCTAAAATTACCCTTCTGTTTTATCTTTTGGAGAGCAGTAAGGTCTGTTGCTAACAGATGGTTTGTGTTAAGTGCTATTTGTTAGTCTAATGAAAGGAGGTGAATAAGCTTTCAAGACCTCAAATTCCACCCCCCAAGGTTTTTTTTAGATATACAAGGCTTATTGCGCAGCTTTGGGAGAGAACAAGGTATCGGCCAATGGGGCCTGGCATTTCTGCTTTTGATTCTGTTGTTTGCAACCCCTCCCCATGGCAATTTTTCAGTCTAGTTAAATGCTGCGCCGAGTGACACACGGTGCAGCCGGGATTTATGCGCTGCTCAGAGCCAGGGGTAAGAATGCTCCAACAAGTGTACAGGGAGGAGGGTTCAAGCGTCTGAAATGGGGAAGCAGGGATGGGATGCAAGGGCTGTTTCCAGAGTAGGATTTCCCCCGAGGTGGAACACGGCCCTGTATGGTTTGGGACCAACCGAGCTGAAGAACTGCCTGACCCCTCATGAAACCGCCTGACCTCTCCAGTCGTCTTGCTTTGGTTGCCCCCACCCCCGAGACCAAGGAGGCAGCAGCCCAGGAGAGCCCTTTCTTGGTCCTCCTGGTGGTGCCAAAACTCTGGAACTCTGTCCCCAGGGAGATGCCTCTGTCCCCTTCTGTTGCCGTCTCCTGCCAGCCAGAGAAGAGAAGAAGAGAGAAGAAGAGACTGGATTTATACCCCACCGTTCGCTCCCTGGAGGAGTCTCAGAGTGGCTGACAACCTCCTTTCCCTTCCCCTCCCCACAACAGACACCCTGGAAGGGAGGTGGGGCTGAGAGAGCTTTCTCAAGAACTGCCCTTGAGAGAACAGCTCTGACAGGCTTGCCTAAGGTCATCCAGCAGCTGCAAGTGGAGCAGTGGGGAATCAGACCCGGTTCTCCCAGATTAGAGTCTGCGCTCCTACCTACCACACCAAACTGGCTTGCCAGAGAAGACTTTTTTGTTTCGATTTGCATTCCCTCAACAATTCATCTTTCCTAATCAACATTTTTACGTTTTATATGTATTTTAACTTTTTTTAAAAAAAATATTTTAAAAATCATTTTAATAATGTATGTTTGGGACAGGGGGTGATTATAATGGTTCATTTAAATACAATTTTATCTTGTATGTTTTAAATTGTTGGCCACTTTGGGCAGAAAGGCAGGATATAAATTTTGTAAAAACCCATTAATCATCATCATCATCACTGCTTTATTTGGGTGCTTCTACACGACGCTGCTTTCTGGTCATTCTCCCAGGGCTTTCCCCTCTCAGCTAGAGCGAGGAAAAACGTCGTTCACGCCAACTTAAAGGGGAAACGGCACACCAGCTGCAGACAGAACCTGTGTGAAAGCTCTACCCACAGCCAGTCCAAAAAAGGGGAGTCAGAGGAAGATGCCAACTTCCATGTGGGGCCTGGAGATTTCCTGGAATTACAATTGGTCTCTAGCCTACAGAGATCGGCTCCCCTGGAGAAAATGGTTGCTTTGGAGGGCGGACTCCGTGGCATTGAGTCCCTCCCCTCCCCACATCCTGCTGTTCCCAGGATCTACCTCTCCCTCCAGTCTCCAAACCAGAGTTGACAACCCTTGGTTGGGGCTTAGTGCTGCCTCCAAGTATGATCTGGCTACGGTTAGTCCACTTAAAGGGGTACAGTGGGGACTGAGCATTTGGGTCTCATCTGAGGAAGACCTCCAAACTCCTCAAACGGGTGCCTGTCGTGGGGAGAGGAAGGGAAGGAGATTGTAAGCCACTTTGAGACTCCTTAAAGTAGAGAAACGTGGGGTATAAAAACCTTTGTTTCTTCTTCAGTGCTAGGGCTGTCAAATCCAGATTGGGAAATTCCTGGAGATTTGGAGGTGGAGCCTGGGACAGGCAGTATTTTGGGATGGGCAAGACCTCAACAGGAGGAGGAGGAGGAGGAGATTGGATTTATACCCCGCCCTTCACTTGGACTCTCAAGAGTGCCTTACAAATTCCTTTCCCTTCCCTGTGAGGTAGGTGAGGCTGAGAGAGCTTGTTATGAATTATGATTTCTACTGCATGTCTAGCTTCAGTCCATGACACGCTGGTATCCTAAAGTGCACGTTCTGATTGGCTGCTTATGACAGCGGGCCAATCAGAGCTAAGGATTTTAACTTGGAGGGAACGACAATGATTGGTATTTATCTTGTAAATATGATTGGTTCTTACCGTTTGCCTGGGCGTGGTTTTCTCAGCCCGGGGTGTTTAAAAGGAGCTCAGACTCCTATGGTTTTTCATGTTGATTTGTTCTGGTTCAGTAAAGCTGAAATCACTGTTTAAGAGCTGCCGGAGTCTGATACATTTCAGAGCTCTTTTGAGAAACTATGACTTGCCCAAGGTCATTCAGCTGCTGCGTGTGGAGGAGTGGGGAATAATCCTGGTTCTCCCAGATTAGAGTCTGTGCACTTAACCACTACACCAGATTAGAGTCTGCGCACTTAACCACTACACCAGATTAGAGTTTGTGCACTTAACCACTACACCAAACAGGGCAAAGGATGCTCTTCAAAGCATCCATTTTCTCCAGGGGAACTGATTTCTGTAGTTTGGAGATCCATTGTAATTCTGGGAGCTCTCCTGTCCCCACCTGGAGGTTGGCAACCCCACTGCTCAGTCTCATGTCGAACATTGGCCGCTGCTTTGAACCAGACTGCATTTGCTGCAGAGATCAAGGGGCTCAGAGAAAGTGGTCAAAAGCTGCCCCTTGGGAGCAAGTGTTGATCTTCAGCAACAATCACCTGTCAGTGTTTTCCCCCAGTCGTTATCCCAGCACATCAGGGGTTCTTATGACCCTGGTTTTGCTGATGAGCGACTGAAGTCGAGTTCATAGCAGAGAGGAGATTTGAACCCAGAATCTCCCAAACCACAACAGGGAAGTAGTGGACCTGGTGAAACGGCATGAGACGGGTGTGCAGAGGGAAGGGGGAATCAGGGGGAATAGCCGATTTCATCTGGATCCAGCCCACTGTCTCTGCTGCGCCAGCTTCCCTTTTCTATCAGATTTTTATTCATGTATGCATGCATTTATCTATAGCTTGCCATTCTCACAAGGACTCAAGATGGATTGCACAGAGTGAGCCAGTACACTTAACAAATGATGAGACATTCAATAACCAGATGCATTAGGATTTTAGTAGCCTAGAACCTCTGGAAAGAACTGAAGCACTGCATAAGTATTTACATGACATGTTCAGGCATACAGAAATTACGTTAGAAGAAGAAGAAGAAGAAGAGATTGGATTCATACCCCACCCTTCACTACCTGAAGGAGTCTCAGAGTGGCTTACAATCTCCGTTCCCTTCTCCTCCCCACAACAGACACCCTGTGAGGTAGATGGGACTGAGAGAGCTTTTTCAAGGACTTCTCATGAGAGAACAGCTCTGAGAGAACTTGTGACTCACCCAAGGTCACCCAGCTGGCTGCATGATGAGGAGGAGTGGGGAATCAAACCTGGTTCTCCCAGATTAGGAAATCTCCCAGGTTAGAAGATCTCTCCTAACCACTATACTAAACTGGCTCTCTCTAGGATCCCACAGGATCCTACTTATGTTTGAGGCTCTGGCCAGGATCTCTAGGGCTGATTCTGCACAATCGCTTGCCCTGGTATCATCCTCCAAAAATATTCACAGGAAGTGATCATTTCCCCACATGTTGGTGTGGGGTTGGCATTTGACCCAAATCTAATGGTGTTCCCTCCCCCCCCCCCGGATTCACCGCTGTCTTCTCTCCACCCCTTTAACTCCCCTCTGCTTCTTTTTCTCCCCTCCCCACCTGTCCTCTCTCCGCCTTCCTGCCTCTCTTCAATTTTTTTGCTGCTGCATCCTCCCCCTGGAGTCTGTGTATTTTGTGTGTGTGTGTGTCCCCCGTGTTGCGTTGTGATGCAACAATGAGCCAGCATTAACTGGCATTTAAATGTCATCCTTTGTGTAGTCATTGCTCACGTTCATTGTTTTATTTTTCTATTGTTCTTTGTCTGCCCGAGGAGGAAGACTGCAGTTCACGGAGACATTTTCTTCTCCGCGGAGATCTTTTCATAAATGCAAAAAGCACATTGAGGGAGGAAGTCAGGCAGGGACAGGATAACCCTGAGAGCTCTCACTCGCCTAGGGGACGTGATGGCAGCCAGCGAAGATGGTTGGGGGCACCTGTCTTCAATGGAGTTCCCTCTTTTCACGGGCACTGAGGTTCAAAAAAATTAAAAGGACCAATCACAGACCCATTGTGTTACAACGCAACCACACATGCACAAACCACACATGTGCAAAGCACAGCTATTTTGCACAATGGTGGGTAGGTGCATTGCAATGCAGCCATGCATGCGTAAAGCACAACTGGTTTCCCTGAATGGGCAGTTGCATTACAACGCAACCATGCCTCCAATAAAAAAAAAAAATCAGTGGGAGGAGAGGAGAGGCGCCCTAGATGTGGGGAAAGGCGAAATGCAGAAATGCAGACCTGGGCCAAACCTGGGTGTTATGCATTGAGTTTGGTGAAGAAGAAGAAGAAGAAGAAGAAGAAGAAGAAGAAGAAGAAGAAGAAGAAGAAGAAGAAGAAGAAGAAGAGGAGGAGGAGGAGGAGGAGGAGGAGGAGGAGGAGCAGGAGGAGGAGGAGGAGGAGGAGATTGGATTTATACCCCACCCTTCACTTGGAGTCTCAGAGTGGCATACAAACTCCTTTCCCTTCCCTTCCTCGCAACAGACACCCTGTGAGGTAGGAAGGGCTGAGAGAACTTCTGACAGAAACTGCTCTTTTTCAAGGACAGCTTTGCCAGAGCTTGTGACTGACCCAAGATCACATCAGCCGGTGCAAGTGCAGGAGAGGGGAATGAAACCCGGTTCTCCCAGATTAGAGTCCGCACACTTAACCACTACACCAAACTGGCTCTTTAGTACAGCAGGCCAGTGTTTAAGTGCACTGTTTTAGTACAGTGGAGTGTTTAAGTGCACGGGCTCTAATCTGGGAGAACCAGGTTTGATTCCCCACCTGCTGGATGACCTTGGGCAAGCCATAGTTCTGGCACAGCTGTTCTTGAAAAAAGAGCAATTTCTGTCAAGAGCTCTCTCAGCCCCACCTACCTCACAGGGTGTCTGTTGTGGGGAGGGGAAGGGGTTTGTAAGCCGCTCTGAGACTCCCTTGGGTAGTGAAAGGCGCGGTATAAATCCAATCTCTTCTCTTCTTCTTTTTCTAAGCCATCCCTGCATGTGGACCTTGAAATGGGTGATCTTGCTCCCCAAGAACAATAGCTGACCAGGACCCTGGAATTGGCCAATAGATAAGCAGTGTCATGTAAATAGCCTATCCTTGGGCGCGTGTGTGTGGGGGTGTGTGGTGTTTGCATGGTTTATAAACCGGGCTCAAACCCTGCTGGGTGTCCTTGTTGTGTTCCTGAAATCACTGAATAAACTAGAGCTGATCACTGCACTGCGTCCAGAACCCAGCGCTTAACACCGGGCCAGACTTCCTCCTCAGGGCCTGGTGCAGTCCTTTCTCCCCCCCCCCCCCGCTTGGCCATTTGTCACACCTCTGCCCTGCGGGGCCAAGAGTGGTGCTCTGCTGCTGAAACTGCATCTGGGGGAAGGCAAGAGGCCAATAAAGAGAAACACGGCTAGAATGCCCGCTGCCTGTTTTGTTTTAGGATCACCATAAAAAGACAGCATTGCTAGTAAAAAGTTCCCTGTGGGGCGGGCTGTCCTTGCCCATCATCAGGTTGTCTCCTCAGAATAGGAAGCTTTCCAGATGGGGGAAGGAGGAGAGGCCTGCCTGCCTGCCTGCAAAGGAGCCAGGAAAGGGGGGGGCGCGAGAAAGTGTACTGCTGTCTCCTCGTGGGGGAAGAAGGCTGAGTGGGCAGCAGTTTCCAGGCCAGGATGTGATCTTGTCCACACAAGCAGCCATCAGACCATGTCCAGAACAACCTGGACTCCGGCGACCCTTACCAGTGCCCTGGCACTCTTAGGACTGACAAAGTGTATTACTGGGAATGGCTCTGCATCAGTATGGAGCAGAATGGGCTGAGGATTATGCCAAGGGCTATGGCTTGGTGGCAGAGCATCTGCTCTGCATGCAGGAGGTCCTGAGTTTGATCCCCAGTGTCTCCGTGTAGTAGGTGGTGTGAAAGACCACCATTGCTAATTCTGAAGAAGACAGAGTCAGGATTCAAAATTATCTAGATAGGCTAGAACAGTGGGCTGAGACAAATAAAATAAATCCAGTAGAGATAAGTGCAAAGTCCTACACCTAGGCAGGGCCGGCCGGCCCTGCAGGAGCGCCAAAATGCCCCTCGCCCCCCGTAAAAAGCCCCCCCTTCCTGCCCAGCGCCGGCAACCCCGGCTTTCCTGGGTGCCTCGCGCTTGCGAGGTGCCCAGAAAAGCCGGCACCACCGCTGGCAGGGAAGGGGCGAGGGTTCTAACCCCGTCCCTTCCCCGGCTCTCCTGGGCGCCTTGCAGCTGCGAGGCACCCAGGAAAACGGCACTGGGCCATTTCCAGGCCTCACCAGGAGGTTGGCATCTCCGGTGGGGTGCGCGCCCCAGGCTGTCCTGCCTAGGGCACCCAGACACCTGGGGCTGGCCCTACACCTAGGCACAAAAAATCAAAGGCACAGATATAGAATGTGAGGGACTTGGCTTGACAGCAGCGCATGTGAAAGGGATCTAGGTGTTCTGGTTGATCACAAGCTCAACATGAGCCTGCAGTGCAATGTGGCTGTGAAGAAAGCTAATGCAATCTTAGGATGCATTAACAGAAGCATCATATCCAGATCACAGGGAGGTGGTAGTTCCACTCTATTCTGCTATGGTCAGGCCTCACCTGGAGTACTGTGTCCAGTTTTGGGCATCACATTTTAGGAAGAATGTTGACAAGCTCGAGCGTGTCCAGAAGAGGGCAACCAGGATGATGAGAGGGTTTGAATCCAAGTCTTATGAGGAAAGGCTGAAAGAGTTGGGTATGTTTAGCCTGGGAAAGAGAAGGCTTAGAGGGGACATGATTGCAGTCTTCAAGTATTTGAAGGGCTTTCATGTAGAAGGTGGAGCAGATCTATTCTCTCTTGCTCTGGATTGCAAGATTAGATCTAATGGGTGGAAATTACAAGGGAGTTGATACCGGCTAAATATCAGGAGAAACTTCCTAACTGTAAGAGTGGTTGAGCAGTGGAACAGACTGCCTCGGGAGGTGGTGGATGCTCCTTCCCTGGACGTTTTCAAGCAGAGGCTGGAAGATCATCTTTCGGGTATGTTGTAGGGCTATCTTTCGGCTACGTTCCTGCAGAGTGCAGGGAGTTGGACTAGATGACCTGCAAGGTCCCTTCCAACTAACATTTTATGATTCTATGACAAAATGAGACCCTAGGCAGCAGCTACCTGTCAGAGTAGGAAATACTGACCTTGACAGACCAAGCACCTGAGTCAATGGTGGCACATCTGCTTTGCACACAGAAGCTCCCATGCTCAGTCCCTTATAGTGAAAAAGGATCAGGAAGAAGGGGGAGTGAAAGACTTCTCTCTGCCTCAGACCTTGGAGACCTGCTGCTGGTCAGAGCAGGCAATACCGACTCGGATAGACCAAGGGTCTGACTCAGAATACAGCAGGTTCAAGCAAGCTGCAGAATGTCGCAGGTGCAATCTGTCATATCTCCGAGGAAAAAAATCTCAGGTAGAAGCTATTATAGAGGAGGAGGAGGAGGAGGAGGAGGAGGAGGAGGAGGAGGAGGAGGAGGATGAAGAAGAAGAAGAAGAAGAAGAAGAAGAAGAAGAGATTGAATTTATACCCCACCCTTCACTTGGAGTCTCAGAGTGGCTTACAAACTCCTTTCCCTTCCCCTCCCCACAACAGACACCCTGTGAGGTAGGCGGGGCTGAGAGAACTCTGACAGAGACTGCTATTTTTCAAGAACAGCTGTGCCAGAGCTTGTGACTGACCCAAGGTCACATTAGCAGGTACAAGTGGAGGAGTGGGGAATCAAACTGGGTTCTCCCAGATTAGAGCCCACACACTTAACCACTGCACCAAACTGGTCTCCGGTAGAAGCTATTATTCCCTGTCCGAAACTCTGATGAGCCAATAGCAGCTGGAGTAGACACTAAGGACCAGCTGAGCCAATGAGGGCCAGTTGCCCAGTCAGTAAGGTTGCCAGCTCCATGTTGGGAAAATACGTGGCGATCAGGGGGCGCGGAGTCTGAGGAGGGCGGGGTTTGGGGAGGGGAGGGACTTCAATGCCACAGAGTCCACCTTCCAAAGCAGCCATTTTCTCCAAGTGAATTTATCTCTGTTGCCTGAAGATCAGTTATAATCCCTGGAGGCGGGCATCTCCACTGGTCAGGCTGTTTCCTCTGACCTGCTCTGCCCCACAAAACGGTCATCAGTCTTGCATTCTCAGTAAAATTTAGACTCTGTCAGAATCTCAGTTTGATCTGCCAAATTCTCTTGGAATCCATTCATATTTTACAAGAATTCCATCTGGCTCCGCTGCCTGCCTGACAGAGCCCCTCTGTCCATCCGATACGGCCTCTTTTGTGCCACCCATGGCCTTGCCAAGACAGCCGATATTCCTGATATGGACTTTGAACAGCTCATCCCTCTGGCTCAAATCTCAAAAGGGACACGGTGCATACCTAACGCCAACAGGTCTGCAAAGCAACAGCAAAAAAAAGGAGAGAAACAAAACTCCTGGCAGAAGAGAGAAAAGGAATTAAACTTGCCCATCACTGATTTTTAACATTCAGGCTTGGGAATCAGGAAAGGATGAGAGGAGGTGCCATGAGCCAGGTGTAATTCTTCCACCTGTGTATGCTCCAGGCTAGTCACTGGGGCGGGGGAGTATGGACCAAATTCATCCTCTTCCGCTCTTTCCCATCTCCTTTCCTTTCTGGCCCCTTTTCCTCTTTTTTGCTTGTTTCTCATATTTTTCATGACTTTAGTAACAAGGGAGCACATTAGGCAGAAAACTGGAGTGAGATTTATAATATCTGGGGAGTTCCCCCCACTGTATACAGTGAAAAATTGCTTAGTTTCAGTCAGTCTGGTATCTGTTTTGAATAATTATTGAAAGCCCCTTTGCTTATGTGAAAGACGCTATTGATTCTCTGTATTACACTTGAGTGGTGCCTGATGTAAGAATACATGTAATGAAGTTTCTGGAATGATTGTCATCCTTAATGACTCAGATTTATGTAACAACCATGAAATGATTGATGTACCGTGAACAGTTGCACTGATGAAGTGTGCCGAAACGAGACGTGCATATCCGGAATCCTTGTGTGATTTTTGACTTTGACTTCTGATTTTTTGGATCCCTTTGGATTGATTTTCTTGGAATCCTCTGGATCCTTCTTGCTTGACCATTGTATTATGAGATTCTGTTATGTTATTCCATGTATCATATATTTTCATGATCTTTTATTAATACATATATTAGAATAATTTTGCATTTTATTACACTTATTTGTCAATACTGTCTCTGCATACACACTGTAATCCTTCTTGTGTATTCCCACCTGGAAGCTGGAATCCCTATTTAGGTAGTTGGAAAGGTAGTTGAAAAGCATCATTGCTGCCCTGAAAAGCAACAGTGTATCCCACCCCCATTTTGGTACTGTTTGACTCATTGCAAGCCTCCTTGATTTCATGTTTAAGAAATACAGGATAAAATTTAATTTGCTGTCAGATCCGAGCACATAGGAAATGTAATATTAGATGGGCTCTCTATCAACATTTCCAAGCAAAGGTTAAATTAAAAGTGGAGCTCTAAACTAGACCCTTTTGACTCTAATTGGTCACAGATGCCCCTCCGATTGCTGTGTGTGCATGCTTTGTTTTGGAAAGAAGAGAATTCCTCTTTATCACCATCGATCTGTGTCTCTTTCGGGAAGCGACCCCCCCACCCCCAAATCCTTGATTTATTTCCATGTTTCTCTTAACAGTCTCCCCCTCCACCCCTCTCTTGTTCTGCAGGCCAGGCACACAGGAGATTTTTTGGGGAGGGTCTCCCTTCTAATCACCGGCTCCTAACAGCAGGCCTGGCGAAACCCTTCGGCTGGGTACTTGATCCACAAAAACATGTAGACTGATTTATAGCTGCTGAAATCAATCCCTGCTTTACTGTTTCTTTTAATCATATTGAGAGAAGAATTACATGTTTTACTTTCAGGAAGAAAATTTATTTTTGTGTGCGAGTTTTTTAATGGCCTTGTGCTTGTTAAGAAATGGAAACTTCAGATCTGGATCTGGAAGGGTTTTTCTTCGTCCTTTAGAGAAAGACAGATGAAAATATTCCTGCTTGGCAGGAGAGCCAACCTCGATGTTGGGGAGGTTTTTCTAAAAAGCCCGTTCTTCAGTGGCAGACTTTTAAGGTCCATGTTTAGTTTTGTTTTACATTCATATTTATTGTGTCGTAATGGAGGCGGTGAGACAAGGGGCAGTGACTGGTTGAACTCCTCTGATGTCACAGAGAGACTCCGGATGTAGCCACTCTGGTCTATTGCCTAAAAGTGTAGCCCATTTAACCAGCCTTTCATGGACCAAAGGGTGGAGTACGCCAAGGCTGCTGGCCAACAGCTGACAACTGATAGGCATCTAGGGAGAGACGGGCGGGGGGGGGAGACACCATCATGGCAATGACATCATATCTCTTCTGGGGAAAACCTGGAAGTGATGTCATGCTGCTTTATGAATCACTGGAAATTCTGAGGTACAGTTTCCAGCAGTTCCTAGTACAGTGTGATGTCACTTCTGGGTTTTTGCTGGAAATGATGTAACACCACCTCACCAATGGCAAGCTTTTATTTTATGTTTCTCCTGCCAGCCTATGGAGTGGTGGCGGGAAGCAGAGGTTGCCAGCAGGAGGTTTCTTGCCATAGCAAGAGACCTGACGGAATCACTATAATAATATAAAAATGCTGTCATCAACTTACACCACAGGCCAACTATAACCAATAAACAGCACCCTTCCATCCACTACTGATCCTTCTCTTGGCCACTCAGCTGGGAAATGGAAGGCAATGGGGGGGGCAGCTGGGATTGTCTTGACATTGTTACATCACTTCTGATGCAACCCAGAATGTCATGGCATCAGGTGATAGTCTAGCATTTGCCCAAAACTTTATGATTAAACCTTAGAGTTCAAGGTGAATGCTAGACTCTCACTGACAACATGATGACATCACTTCCAGATTGTGCCGCAAGTGACATCATTACATCACAAGCGCTATTGTGATGTCACCTGCAAGCCCCTCCCCAGACATACAGAAAATACGGTTCCACTAGTTGACATTTTCAGCCTGGCAATCCTACAAGATACCACAGTTTCAGAAGAATGTGCCTGAAGGAAGGTTAGAAATGAGGAATGGGTAGGTTTGCCAATCCCCAGGTCCCACCGGGGGTTCCCCCACTTTTGGGGGCCTCTGGCCTGTGCAGGAAACCCTGCCCCAAACAGCCACATCTAGATGCAACATCCCCAACATGATGACATCACCCATCATCTGGGTGATGTCATCATGTTGGGGACATTGCACATGACACCGTGGTTTGAGGGCCAAACTCTATGGTAAATTTGGCCTAAAACCATTGAGTTTTGCCCTTAAACAGGAGCATCAACGTGTGACATTGCCAATATGATGATGTCACTTCTGGGTGACATCATCGCATCAGCGACGTCCCAGAACACTCCCCAAATCCCTCTGCTGGCACAGTGAGGGGACCTGGTAACCCTAGGAATGAAAGTTAGGACCTGAAGAAAGAGGGGTGAAAGAAGCATATCTTCGCCATTGGGGAAGAAAAGCAGTGTCTCGGGATTGCATCCCTCCTTGGAATTCAATGTGCCTTCCGGGTAGGATTCCCAGCCTTAAGGGGTGGGGCCTAAACTTCTCCCAGAAATACTGTTGAGCTCCAGACTACAGAGGAAAGCGGCTGCTTCGGAGGGCAGACTCTAGAGAAGTCTACCATACAGTTTAGGCAGGGCCGGATTCAGGCCAACGGAGGCCTGGGTGCCCCTCGGCCCTTCCATTGCTTAGCTGACAAGACATGAAGACTCAACAAGTGCTGAAGGTGAAATAAAGATTAAAAATGCAGTTTTCTTCCAGGCCATCCCCCAGGCCAGACCCCACAACTAGATTAAATATGAACACTAAATAGCAGTAGGCAATATAAGCAAAAAAACCAACAACAACCCTCCATGGTGGCTACCTTCCCTTGGTACCCGAAGCACGTGCTGATTTTGCTTAATGGTTAATCCAGGGCTGAGCCTAAGAGGAACGGAAGTCCTAGTGATATCACATTTCCACTGAGCTCCTGTCCCTTCCTTCCTCAAACTCCAACCTCCCTAGGCACTGCCCAAAATTTCCCAAGCTGAAGTTGGCAACCCCATCTCCAAGTGTGCTCCTGCCCCACAGTCTGAGAATCTCTGCCATAGCGAGTCCCCTGGGATCATGATTGGCCACATTTGTTGGTTTAGAATTTACCAGGAAATTTGATACTGTTTAATGAGGCCTCAATTGTAACAATGGTTTTTCTTTCATACTACAATTCAGCAAGTGTCTGATTTGTTTTCCATCCCATGGTGATGATGTTCTCAGGACTTGTCCCCCTCACTCTAGGGATCCTTCCTGCCTAATTCCAGGAAGATAAGAGAAATCAGCCCCATTGCAAAAATGCTGCAACAACCCAGATCCAGTTTGAAACTGCAGTGTTCTTTTATGATTTATTGGTACTCAGAGTGAAACTGTGGCAGACCTTTTTCCTGACCATATTAACCAAATTCAGTAGAAACAATGTCATTAAACCTGAATCAGGCTCTCTCTCTTTTGTAGCTATTGTACCCATAGTATAAAAATGGCCAGGGGTGTCGAACTCATTTGTAATGAGGACTGGATCTGACATAAATGAGACCTTGTCGGGCCAGGTTATGTGAGTCATAAAATGTAATGCCAGGTGGCGGAGAGATAAACTTTATAAAGGACACAAACACAATTAAAGATTTTTTAAACTTTAAATAAAACATGCTTGAAACACTAGCACTCTTGCAATATTTTGTCTATTTAACAGTCTCTGATAACTGACACCTCTTGCTCTGAATTATTGCATCAAAATGTCTGTGCTGTAGCAATCTTGAGTATGCTGTTCAGGTGTGCATCTGTAAGCTGCAAACCTACTTTTGATTTATTGACATTCACTACAGAAATCTCATGCTCAGTGTTCTGAGCCTAGGACCCAGGGGAAAACATGAAATGGCTGGGCATTGCAAGCTTTTGTACATAAATTGCTTCATATGTTGGTCAAAAACATGAGAAGGCATCCTGACACAGACTCAGGGCTATGTATTTGTCTACAAAGCTATAATCTTCCTCAGAGAAATAACTAGAACTTCCTGCAAAGGAAATGTGCTCGGTGAACTTGGTCTGGACACACACACTTAGCCTAATCCACCTCACTGGCTTGTTCTTATTCCTCATCTAAATAGTTCACATTGTTTTCCTACTGAGAAAGATTAGATCATGAGTGCATGAATACAGTGATAAAGAGGAGGCAAACCCAGTTGGACCCAGAAGACCACTGGCATAAGGAGCCCAACAAAACATACAAACATTGTAGCAAGGCACACAAAAGCTCATACCTTGAACAAAATTTTGTTGGTCTTAAAGGGGCTTGGTATTTCTCCTATGTGACTGAGGCAGCCAAGCAAAGCAAACTCTCCCTCGTTCCCTCCCTCCCTTCAGGGTTGAGCCACAGCCAGTGGAAGGAAAGAATGGCTTGACTTTGTCTCCTGTAGGATTGAGGCAGCCTGGACAGGAAGCAAGCTGTGGCTCATTCCCTCCCTCCCCATGGGAGGGGGGAGCCTCAGCCAGTGCTTTACCAGACTCTCTCAATTGCACAGGAGAGGCTTGCCTATCTATCTCTCCAGTACAATTGAGAGAGTCTGGTAAAGCAAGATGTGACATGGCGGCGGCAGCAGAACTCGAGAAGGAAGCTGGAAACAGCCAGGTCCTTGCAGGCCAGATTGGAGCCCTCCGAGGGCCTGATCAGGCCCATGGACCACATGTTTGACACCCCTGATCTAATCCGTGCTCATTTTAGAGTGAGTTTGATGTAGTGGTTAAGTGCATAGACTCTAATCTGAGAGAATCAGGTTTGATTTCCCACTCCTCCACTTGCAGCTGTTGGACGACCTTGGGCAATGTCAGAGCAGTTCTTGAAAGAGCTCTCTCAGTCTCACCTACCTCACAGGAGTCTGTTGTGGGGAGGGGAAGGGAAAGGAGTTTGTAAGCCGCTCTGAGACTCTGAGTGAAGGGCGGGATATAAATTCAACCTCCTCTCTTCTCTTCTTCTAGAAAGATGGCTGTTCTTTCAAGAGACATTGGCAACTTCTGCTTGTATCCTAGGGTTGCCACCTCTGGGTTGGGAAATGCCTGGAGATTTTGGGGGGTGGAGCATGAAAAGGGTGGGGGTTGGGGAGGGGAGGGACCTCGGTGGGTATAATGCCAGAGAGTCCACCTTTGAGTCCAGTGGGGCACCTGTAAGACCAACAAAGTTTTATTCAAGGGATAAGCTTTCAGGTGCACGCACACAAACTTTGTTGATCTTAAAGGTGCCACTGGACTCAAACTTCATTCTGCTGTTTCAGACCAACACGTCTGCCCACCTGAATCTATCTTCATCGATCTGGTTGTAATTGTTATAAAACCACTGCCATTCAAATATATTCAGCAACATAGGACAGAGTGGAAGGGAAGCTCAGCTCTCATATGTTGTGGTTAAACCACCAAGAAGCTGTTGGAAATATGAAATGCCTCCTCTCCAGTGAGGCAAAGATCCATTGCAAACTCTGAATATCTAAGTATTTTTGCCAATTTTTCCAACATATTCTGATAGCAGAGGATGATTTGGTTAACTAACTTTGCCTGATATAAGTTTTGAATGCTCACTGGAGTGAGAGAGAGAAGCTAGGAGTTAATAGCAGCTGAGAGGCTTGTTTTTAAAATGACCACTTTTTTTCTTCTGCAAGTTTTCACTCTCTCTGCCAAGCAAAGCTGCAGCTGAGGAAGGGTTACAACATCAATTTTTGCCTGATTAGAGAACTTTTCCTATGGTAGCTTGCATATTGCTAATGAGCTGCTGAGATTTATTATTTTGAAGGGTTTTTTCATGCACTTGGAACTCTGATGGAAGGGAGGAGAAGCCAGTCCCAGCCTGCCGCCTTCGGCTGATTGCTTGCAGCCAGCCCTTGCTTCCCTCCCTGAAGAGGAAATTTAATCCTGTGAGTCCCTGCTGAGTGCCTGCTACAGCCAGCAGATCAGAATGAGTGATCCAAGCACATCTTCCACAGCTTCAGCTTCAACAGATGTGAGTATGTTCCACATCAGAGATGCCCTGGGATTAGGTCCACTGAAGTTAACCCAGCATAATTTTAATTGGTGGTTGAGCTTTCTTAAAAATAGACTGTAAATACATGGAGCTGAAGATATCTTAACAAAGCAAGCCCCTGCAAGTGAGCCAGAGAAAAGTGCCTTTAAAAGACAAAATGGCTATGCCAAGTCTTTGATTATGGGTTCAGTTAATTGCCATGATGTGCCTAGCATGCATACCATAGGAACCTCCAAGCTAATGATTGAGCACCTGAAAGACAAGAATGGAGGGGAAACTACCAGTAAGATTTATTACTTGAAGGTAGGGTTGCCAAGTACTTACTGCATTTCAGTGGGGGAGAGATGGTTCCTGGGCGGAACAGTCCCGCACATAGCACACATGCACGCCACAATGTTTTTGCCCAGACATGACATCAGCACGCTGGGCATGTCACCGGCAACGTGCCCAGCATGCTGACATCACATCTGGGTGATATCATTGTGGCACACGCACATGCTACACATGGACTGTTCTGCCCAGGAACCATCTCTCCCCCGCTGAAATGTGGTAAATACTTGGCAACCCTACTTGAAGGCTCAGATTTTTTGACTTTAAAGTGAAGGAGAATGACTCTTTGCCTGAGCAATTAAAGAAGCTAATGGGGACTTACAATCAATTGAAAGAACTTGGGAAGACTCCTGACCAGTCAGACATGATTGCTGCTATACTGAATGGTCTCACTGAGAGTTACAAAGGGCTAGCAATGTGTTAAAGACACCAAAAGGATCTAACGTTAGATGGCTTGTTGAAATGAATGATACCAGTATGTTCTTGTTTACGTTGATGACTTGATTGTGTCTTGTCAAAACAGAGAGAATATTAAATAAATAGCTGAGGGACTGAAGAAGGAAGTAGAAGTCAAGCAGCTTGGAGACGTAAAACACTACCTTGGAATACAAGTTGAAAGACTTGAGGATGGAACCTTTCTTCTATGCCAGAAATGAAAAATTATGGACTTTATAGAATCTGTTGGTATGAAAAACTGCAAAGCATCATCCATACCAGTTGAACCTGGATATCTGAAGGAAAAGGATGGAAGACCTCTCAAAGACATTGGAGAATACAGAGAAGCAGTTGGAAAACTTCTCTACTTGAGCAAAACCATGAGGCCTGACATCGCAGCAGCAGTTGGCATCTTATGCAGAAAAGTGAGTTTGCCTAACCATCATGATTGGAGTGCAATAAAGAAACTAGCAAAGTACCTGAAAGGAACAATGGACTTAGAACTGAAAATTGCACCATCTGAAGGCCCCAGACTAGTCAGATATATGGACACCAACTGGGGAAAAAAAATTGAACAATTTCAAGTCAACAAGCGGATATCTATTCTTCTATGGAGTTGGTCTAATAGACTGGACTAGTAGAAAGCAAACTGTTGTGGCGCAGTCTACAGCAGAAGCTGAGTGTGTTTCAGCAGCAAGTGCCAGCAGTAGACTTGAATGGATTTTTCATTTATTGAAAGACTTTGGAATAAGAGAACCTGTAGCTGTACTTATGTTTGAGGACAATCAGGCTTGTATTACTATATGAAAGGGAGAAAGCACCACAGCAGGAAGTAGATCTATTGGTATTAAGTGTGTGCTTGTGAAAGATTTGTACCAGAAGGGGCTCACAGAGATTGAACATTGTCACACAGAGGAAATGGTGGCTGACATTTTGACTAAGCCACTGACCAAAGAAAAATTTGTCTGTCTTTGTAAAATGTTGAATATGGTTCATCCAAATGTTAAAGCGAATAATGAATGATGTTTGTATATGCATGAATAATGACTTACATGTTAGACCTTGAGAAAGGGTGTTGGAAATATGTGTGTGTTGCAAGGTCTAATTCAGTCATTATAGGGTTAATCTGTTAACCTTGTGTGCTATTGTTTAGACTGACCTGGAAGGGAAACTTGGCTCAGGGCCAATGAAAACAAAGCCCAGAAATCTAAGTTTGTTTACTCACAATCATTAGTTTATGCATTCAGGTGATTTCCTTCTAGGGGGTCAAGAATCTCGAGGTTTCTAGGGGGTCAAGAATCTCGAGGTTTCAGTTTCGGCGGAGCGAATGGCAGCCACCTCTCGGGACTCTCCCGGAGATGGTCAGCCCATGCAGGATTGGGGGGATCTTCGCACAAGCGAATGACCCTAGTGAGCCTTAGGTAAAGGCTCCAAACCAGGAGGTGCTTGGAGAGTAGCCTCTTTGCCGGCCTGATGGCTGGGAAATCAAGGCTTTCTCCCTGCCCCAGTGGCCCCGCTGTGTTGTGCCCGTATGGGACTTAGCAATGCCACCGACTTCCTGGAGTGAAGCAGCGAAGGCTGAATTAAAAATGGAAGAATTGGCAGAAAACCATGAGTTGGAGATCTGCTTGCAAGCATTTCAAATGCGCTCCCCCCAATCACACAAGCGCACGGGAAGGGGGAAGAATCCCCCTCCCCTTAGAAAATGGAACTTATAAAGGAGAGAGGAAGGGGGTGGAGTGAAAAAGCGGATTGGTGAAAGTACCTTTTGGGGTTGTATTGAAGTTGAAGAAAATAGCTGGACTCCTGAGCTGCGCGGCACGGACTGTGTAAAAGTAAACAATAAAAATGTTGGGGCAGAAAAGACACCCGGACAAGCCGGCGAAGAAGCTGGGTTCCGGTTCTGGCACACACCCCTCGGAGACAGCTGTCAATCAGCAGAGTGAGATGCTGCGCCCTCTGCTGGATCAAATGCAAAAAATCAGCAAAACTCTCTGTAACATGGAAGGTGTCCTCAATACTCAACAGAAGCAACTAACAGATATAGCTAAGAAGATGGAAGAGATTGCAAAGAAATGCCTGACCTCGACGGAAGACACCAAGAAAATTAAGAAAATTAAGAAAAAGAGAAACACCAAGAGATGCAGGAAAAAAGAATATTAATGCTTCAGATGGAAAAATCAAACTTGACTCTCCGTTTTCAGGGCATAGAGGAAAAATAAGATTTCAGAGCTATTTTGGCGAATGCCTTGGCACCAATAACTGGCAAAGAAGCGCAAAAATTAAGCGAAGAGATGGATCTGGTATACAGATCCTACTCTAATTTTACCACGAAAAATAATTTGCCAGCAGAGGTGGTTGTAAAGTTTACTAAGCAAGGTACTAGAGATCAAATTTTACGAGCGACTTCAGCAATGCCCTTGAAGATTGGTGAACAGAGTATCAGGATTTTAAAAGATGTTCCATATGAAATTCGTCTGAAAAGAAAAGCATATAAAGGATTGACCCTATTTTTGCAAAAGTACCAAGTCAGTTACAAATGGTGGCTCCCCGAAGGACTGGTTTTCAAATTTAACGATAAGAGAGAGAAGATTGATTCCGTCTTCAAAGCCCAAGAATTTCTGAAGAGGCACGCCAGTTCAGAGGAAGATGCAGAACTCGCTAAATGGACAATGTTAAGCAGCGAAGAAGACAGTGGCCCAGAGGAGGAGGAAGGAGAATCAGAGGAGGGAAAAGCAAAGAAGGGACCATCGTACAATTTGAGAGATTTGAAAGGAAGACACCCCAAGATATGATTTGTTCGTGATGCGCAAGAATGGAGTATATTAACAATTAACCCCAAAGGACTTTACTAATCTTTTTTTAACAGATTTGTTTGGGATTTTTAGTAAGATGAAAAGAAGATCGTTCAACCACGGTAGAAGCCATGAACTTTATTTTTTACTAATAAAAAGTTTAATATACTAACAGGAAATTCACTCACCTCTTTTCTTTGTCCCTCTGTATACCCTTCCCCCTTTCTTTATAAAAAGCAATAAAGTCCTCTCCTTTTTAGGAGAGTTTATACAAAAAAAAGAAGAAGAAAAAGAATCTCCATTACAGTTGTTGTTGTAGACTGTGTGATCAAAGTGTAAACATGTAGTCTTAGGTGTCTCTGTTATTTTGTTTTTCCTGTGTACCCTTCCCCTTAAAAATAAAGATTTTTACACAGAAAGAAATGCCTCCTGTCCAGTGAAGGAAAGATCCATTGCAAACTCTGAATATCTAAGTATTTTTGCCAATTTTTCCAACAGAAGCATCAAGATGGCCAGTGGCACAGCTTGGTCCGGAAAAGCCATGTTTCAGTTCCACAAAACTATAAAACCCACAATGAAAAGCAGAGAACCAAAATCACTGACAAAAAGTATGAACAGTTCAGGGTTCTTTTTGTAGCAGGAACTCCTTTGCATATTAGGCAACACACCCCTAATGTAGCCAGTCCTCCAAGAGCTTACAGTAGCCCCCGTAAGAAGAGCTCTATAAGCTCTTGGAGGATTGACTACATTAGGGGTTTGTCGCCTAATATGCAAAGGAGTTCCTGCTACAAAAAGAGCCCTGAGTCAATTATTAAAAGAAATGAAATTGGAGATGTTTCCTGATCCCTAAAGTGAAGCTGATCCATTTTATCCTCACAACAACCCTGTGAGGTAGGTTGGGCTCAAAGAATGATTGGCTCAAGGTCACCCAGAAATTCATAGCAGAGTGAGGATTTGAACTCTGACATCTCTAGATGAAGCTCAGATCTCTACTCAATACATCACACCTTAAATAGAGAAGGGAGAGAAGAGATTGGATTTGTACCACGCCCTTCACTACCCGAAGGAGTCTCAGAGCTGCTTGCAATCTCCTTTCCGTTCCCCTCCCCACAACAAACACCCTGTGGGGTAAGTGGGGCTGAGAGAGCTCTCTCAAGAACTGTCCTTGAGAGAACAACTTTGAAAGAACTTGTGACTGACCCAAGGTCACACCAGCAGCTGCATGTGGAGGAGTGGAGAATCAAACCCAGTTCTCCAGGATTAGAGTCCACTCTCTTAACCACTACACTGAACTGGCTATTTTTTATTTTAAAAATTATTTTAAGAATCAATATACATCCACAATCACACTAAAAATACAATTATATGCAATATGGTGTAGTGGTTAGAGTTAGATCTGAGAGACCCAGGTTCGAATCCCTATTCTGCCACGAAGTTCACTGGTTGATCTTGGGCCAGTCACACTCTCTTGGCTTGATCTCCCTCCCAGGGTGGTTAGGATAAAAGGGAGAAGGAGAGACCGCTCACAGCTCCTTGGAAGAAGGGCAGAATAAGAATGTACAAGGTCGTACCTGGAGGTTGGCAACACTACCTGGGCTTCACACTTTGAATTAAAAGAAGAACATGAAAAATAACAAAAAGTCATTTCTGCCATTCAGTTGCATTTCAAAACCGATTCCAACCACTGAAGTAACTCAAGAATCTGTCCTCATTTGTTCAGGCTCAGTTGTGCCTTATAAATGGATGCCATCTTGATAAGTCTTGATTAATGTAACTCTGGCTTCCAGACATGTGACCCTCTGTGATCTGCAGTTCTCCTGCTCTCGCTGACAACTCTCTGTTTCCTTCCTCCCTCGCTTCTCCGGGTGGTTGAAACTGCCGCTCAGAACATGTTGGATGGTGAGGCCGCCCTTTTAAGCTGTTTGCCTGTCTCCTGAAGGCTTCCTGATGGTTAATGGAAATGCACCAATCATGCCGTTACTTTTGCTAAAAGATTTATATTACAACACAGAAGAGATATTTACTCACCTCCCATCATCCAGTGATATGAGGACCTTACAAATTTATTGCCATTTGAGTAGATGGCATATAGAGAACACGGGGGGGTGGCCGCCAGGTCCACTCGGCCATCAGCGGGGATGGGACCCCCAATATGCATGAACATATTTTTAGATTCTTGCAGTAGTTGTTAGATTTTGTCATTTTTTAAATTTCTTTTCTCTCTGGGGACTGCCATTATTTTTTAAAAAATATATAAATAAAATAGCACACCCTGCCCCACTGAAGCTAAGCACAAAAAGGTGCCACTGAAATTAATGTATACTGGGGAAGGGGGCATAGCTTTATCCACCGTTGAAGCAGAGATGATAAGGTTGCCAACTCTGGGCTGGGAAATTCCTGGCGATTTTGAGATGAAGCGTGAAGAGGGTGGAGCTTAGGGAGGGGAGGGACTTCAGTGTGGTACAAGGCTAGTGTCGCCAAGTCCTCATACTGCGCTGGTGGGGGGCAGGAGGGAACTTTCCAGGAATGGGACAGAGCACCGCGACGTGCTGATGTCACACAGAAGTGGTGTCAGCATGTCAGGGACGTCACGCAGTGACACTCTTGGTTTTGGGCAAAATCCTATGGTAAAATCAACCTCCAATCATAGAGTTTTGCCCAAAAATAAAAGGGTAGCCATGTGATGTGTCCTGACATGCTGATGTCACTTCAGGGCTACCGACCTCCAGGTGGGGCCTGGGGATCTCCTGGGATTACAGCTGATCTCCAGACAACAGAGATAAGTCCCCCTGGAGAAAATGGCTGCTTAGGAGGACAGACTCTGGGGCAGTGTGCCCTGCTGAGGCCCCTCCCCTCCCCAAACCCCGCCCTCCCCAGGCTCCACCCCCAAATCTCCAGGTATTTCCCAACCCAGAAAGGGCAACCCTGTGTCACTTCCGTGGGGTGTCAGCATGTTGCATTTATTTCTGGTGGTGGGGTGGGGTTTCCTCCTGCCAGCCAGCTGGCCGGCAGTGGGCAGAAGCCCCCCAAAACGGGAGACCCCCCACTCCCAACTGGAGAATAGCAGCCCTACACAGGACCCTGGAGCCCGCCTTCCACAGCAGCCATTTTCTCCAAGCGAATCGAGCCTCCTCCGCTTTTGCACACAGAGGGCAGCCCCAGGGGCCTCCCCCTTTATATTTCTCCTCCCCTTTTGTGTTTTAATGTTTCTCATGGATACTGTTTATCAAATCAAAAACACCTGACAATTTAGCTCAACCAGCCGGGACATAGGAAAGAGCGGAGGCTGAATCCTTCTCCTCTGTTGCTATTTTTCTGGCCAACTCTGACCTGGTGAGGGTTGCCAGCTCTGGGCTGGGAAATTCCTGGAGACTTTGGGGGAGGGGTAGAGCCTGGGGAGGGCAGGGTTTGGGGAGAGGAAGGACCTCGGGGGGGGGCATAACACCATAGAGTTCACCCTTCAGAGCTGCCATTTACTTCAGGTGCATTGATCTCTGTAGTCTGGAGACCAATTGAAATTCCGGGAGATCTCCAGACCCCACCTGGAGGTTGGCATCCCTACCTGGAGTTTTTCTTTGCCCACCACACCCCCTCCAGCATTAATAACAGTGTGTCTGACTGGCAAACCTGCAGGGAGAGGGAAGGGTTTGTGTTTCCCACTCCCCTGCAACGTGGTCCCTTTCCAACTGAGTTTTCCAAGCGGTTGTGATTTCCTCTTTAAAAGCACTCATCAGCCATCTCTCATCAAGTGCAACTCTTACTTCAATTTAAACAAGAAAGGGGGGGTTCTTTGTGGGGTGGGGATATTACTGCTCCTTTGGCAGAGGAAGGGGTTAAAGCCTTCCCCTGGTCCCCACCACATACTGTGGCCCCGGCGGTCTAGGGGCCCCACAGTCTCGTGGTTTCTCTTTTTTATCTCCCAGTCTGTCATCTACATGGGCTTTTACTTCAATCAGAAAGAATGTTTGATGTGATTCTTCGATGCCGCAAAAATTTAACCCCTCAGAAATGCTACCAGCTCTTCACGATCACATGTCTTCTCTAAGGAAAATGCAGCAGAAAGCAGAGAAGTAATATCTGGAATGGATCTGGTCTCTAACCAGAAAAGGGTGGCGTGGGAAGGGAACTTTAGCACAATGGGAAATACACCCCATTCTCTGCAGCAAGATACAAGTTCGGTTTACAAAACACTTTTAATCAAATTGGATTTTAAAATCATAGGTGGCCGTGTTGATCCATGGGGGGGGAAAGGACATCAGTAGCGTGATATCATTTTACTAGAACCCTCTAAAATATAGCAAAATATATTTTGAGTTCCCTAGAATTCAATGGACTGGATCATATGTATGGGGGGGGCAATGTCTTGGGTAGGGTTGCCAACTCTGGGTTGGGAAATTCTTGAATATTTGGGGAGGGAGCTCACCAAGGATGTAGTGCCAAAGAGCCCGCCCTCTGAAGCAGCCATTTTCTCCAGGGAAACTGATCTCTGCACTTTGGAGATTGGTTATAATTTTGGGAGATCTCCAGGCTCCACCTAGAGGTTGGGGAGCCTCATTTTGGGACACGTTGGCAGAGCCCAGATGCCTGCTGGTTGGAGCTTTCTTAAAATGGAGGATATGGCTGCGATCTGAAGAACATTTCCCTGGGAGTAAGCCCCATTTAATACCCCAGAGTTGTATTCTGCATAGATCAGCTTAGGTTTTCGGGTGGCCACATTGCCTTCTTTCGCATTCCTGCCCCCTGCCCTGGCTCAATGCAGCAACTGGAGCAAAATGGGGAGACAAGAGGGCACTGCACTGCGCAGTGACATCACTCCACCTGGAAGTGACATCACCGGGTTCCGCAAGGCTCCCATCCCCATCCCCTGCCCTCCCAAATCTCCAGGGATCGCCGCGCTTACAGCTAGGGTGGCCAAGCTCCAAACAGTACCTGGAGATCTCCAGGCAACCATGACCAGTTGTCCCCCCACCCCCCATCTCCAGGGATTTCCTAACCTGCAGTTGACAGCCCTACTCATACCTAGCAGCCCTATCAAAAGGCTTGCTCTTTGGGAGATGTCTCACTGGTAGAACCGCAGGGTCTGCTCAGCTGGGGTCTGGGCAGGGGGTGTTAGGGTGAGGCCACTCAGCCCACTCGGTTCAGCTCCTCCCATTGCCATTTTAATGAAGCTGGATGCAAAGTTGATTTCAAAGCATCCCAGAAGCTCCCAGGAGGAAGAAACAGAAATGTGTCTTCCTCTGAATGTATGAAAGCCAGCCGATTATCAGACACCCCCCCCCAGGCTCGTTTTACTTGATTCTCTAAGGCTGAGAGTGGCAGGAAAGTGTGGCTGTCCCTATACGAATTGAGAATGATTTTAGAAGGTGCAGTAGGTAGCAAGTCCATAGGAGCCCCACTGGACAGCGCTGCCTCATGGACTGAGGGCCTGGATACCCCCTCCCCCCATAAGCAGAGCCCCACCGGGAACTCCTCCGCCTCCTCCAGGCATCGAATTCTTTTTCTTGGAGGATAGCAAAGAAATGTTCTGGAGGAAACTAGTGGAGTCTCTGTGCAGTTCCCAAGAGTGGTCCAATACTGGAGCAAAGAGGACAGCGATGACACCTTTTAAAAAAATGGTTATTTACTGGCACGGCTCTTTCCTGGCGGTGTGTGTTGTGGCATAAGTAAACCTGCGCACATGAAACTAATGCATAAGTGAAGACAAGAAGCCTTTTCCTCTGGTTATAATTTTAATGGATTGCTCCTAGTTCGAGAGCTCTAGCCATAATGCACGCAAAACATGACCGATGGATTCTGTCCATAATTTTTTTCCCATGAAGGCAGAATTAGACGTCTGTGAATATTTCAAGCAATTGTGTTTATTGTTTGTTTGTGTGTCGATGGGGGAAGGGGGGAAGCTTCTGGAAGCTGCAAAAAGGAAAGTCAGTATGCTTTTGAAAAAATCTAATGTTGTTTCAAATTAACAATGCCCCAGTAGAAATTAGAACTAGAAACAATGATGTACAAACAAGTCCATTTGGGGGGTTCCTTTTCATGGATCTGATTTACTAACAGAGGCAGTTCTGGATCGGTGAGCTTTAGCACCAAAAAAAGAAACAACAACAAAAAAGAGGACATATTTGTACAACGCATGGATTGTACCAATCAAGGGCTGAGGACAGACTGGCAGTTTGCAGCGCAAGGGAGTCGTGGCAAAAAGATCTGGCACGAACCGTTCTGGTTTTTCCTGGTCACACTGTGCCAACTGATGCGGGAGCATACTGGGGAGGAAGCTCAAAGGAGGGTTCGCACTGTTGGCCTGCCGCTGGTGGAGGTGTGGCTATAAGCTTTGTAATGGAATCTGATGATATGAGCTTATGCGCTCATGCACATAAGCACTCATGCGCATAAGAACAAGGATCAGCTTGTTCGCATTCACACTTCTGGGAAGCAGGATGGACGCGGGATGGATGTGCTCTCCAGGGTTTGTTACCACTTTCACGTGGTAGCTTTTAAACTCGGGAGGGAAGCGTTACAAGACGGATGAACTAGGCCTGGGGAACGCCTGACAGATGTGCCTGTGTGAACTGGCCCTTTAAACCGTTTGTGAACTGTCTCTGAAACGTTCCTATATCAGGCCAGACTGCTAGTCTGAACTCAGCCCCAGAAAAATCTTATTTGATCCCCAGTTCCAAACAGAAAAATAATCAGCCCTCAATCCCTGTGAGAAAGGTGGACTACAAATAATGTAAATAATAACATTTTTTAAAAAAGTCTATGCAAAGAAAGAAAACAGCGAAACGGTAAAGACTCATGGGTTTGCTTTGAGGAAAGAAAGAGGAGCTCAAACCAGGATGGGGATTCTCCATGCTTAGAAGACTGGGAAAACAAACTTCCTGAATATGCAGTAATGGCAAAATGACAACCTGTTTGAGAAAAAAGGCAATTACAAAATCTGAGGGGAGATGGAGTGTGTATTCTGTGTACTATGCAAGCAGGAGACAAATTTAGAATGAGAAGCAGTTTAAAACATTATATACAAATGTATGTTAGCGAGATAGAAACAGAATAAGATCAATTTTAAATGTAATATCCTGAGTATAAATGTATGTAAGGAAATAGACTTTGGGGAGAGCATCTTTTTCTAGTTTCCTTATTATGAGATGTATTATATACCTGCAAAAATTAATAGCGAGTATGCAGTTCATTGTAATAATGAAGAAATCAACAATGTAGTTGCAAAACAGACATTGTTAAGAAGTTTGAAATGTAAAATGTTGAATATAAATGGACCCCAACAGAAGTAAGGACTTTTGTATTTTACAGATAATATCTTAATAATTATAATGAAGGGGATGTTGGAGAGGAACAGTTTCTGTTTCATACAATCTGTTAAATATGATTGTCCTTGACACACATAACTATGTTACATATTTCTCCTTTCCCCCCCCTGTATACTCTATGTACTATTATTCTATTTTCTAAAAAAAATTAAAATATATTAAAAAAAAAAAAAAAAGCAAGATGGGGATTTTCTGAGTTAACCCAGGAGGGGCAAGAAATTCAAAGTCCCCTCCACATGGAAGCAGGTTTCTGCTCATGTACTTGGAACTGGACAGAGAATTGCATGTGCAAATGGGTACAGCACATGAAATGGCCTCACCTGGGGCATCGTTGACAGCTGTTGTGCATAGCCCTGACTAGACACTAAACATTTTAATTGATTATTGTAACATGTCTTAATATTGTAAATCTGTGTTAACTGCAGATACGTATATGTTGTTACCCGTCCTGAGCCTAAAATGTGGGTGGGTGGGCTATAAGTCTAATGAAATAGATTAAATAAATAAATAATTGTTTGGAACTGAGGGTAAAATTAGGTGTTACATGGAAGATCTATGATTGAATCTTTCATGGATTTTTAAATGTTTTTTAAAAATCAGGATTCGAAAGCAATGCCAAGGCGGCCTGATTTCTGCCAGTGCTCTTTTCCCAATAATGATCCACCACTATGGATGCCAGCCTCCAGGCGGAACCTGGAGAGACCCCCCCCGAATCACAGCTCCTCTCCAGACTACAGAGATCAGTTCCCCTGGAGAGAATGGCTGCTTGGGATGGGGGACTCTGTGGCATTATGTACCCCACGGAAGTCCCTGTCCTCCCCAGACTCCATCCCCAAACCTCCAGGAGTTTCCCAACCTGGATTTGGCAACCCTCTCCTCCACCCACTGCCAATGCCCAGGGGGGACAGGGCAACCCGATGCTCCTCAACTCTGAAGCTGATGTTGGTCAAGTAGGGAACAAGATCCGTGCATGACTTTTACCTGTCTGTTCCCCTTACTAATCAGTTTGGACGGTGACGGCTACTGAGGCAACAGCATTTACCAGTCGAGGGGAAGCATTTGAATCCTTCCCACTCCAAGGCCACTGCCTTGATCCAACTGCGCCCATCCCCTGGACTGCAGTTGAAGTGAAGAACTCCAAAATACATCCAGAGATCTGATCTTGGATCTCCCAGACAATCTCAGTCTTGGGAGCCAGGTGGGTGGAAGGCTAGTCTCCATGGCATTCTCCAGTTGCTTAGAGGATCTAACTAGGTCTAAGTGTATAAATTAGGGTTGCCATCCTCCAGGTGGGGCCTGGAGACCTCCAGGAATTAAAACTGATTTTCGTATTGGGTTAAATGTAAAAAAAAAAAAAAAATTGCCTTGGAAGCACGGAAGGTTTACAGCCAGGGGTGTCAAAGATAAGGCCCGGGGGCTGGAACTGGCCCATCCAGGGCTCTTACGTGCCCCACGAGCAACTTGTGCAAGGGAGGGAACAGGAGACTGCTCGGGGGAAGTGGGAGGAGCCCACTGAAGGACTGTGGCTTCAGCATGGCGGAACAACCTCATCTGCAGCAGTCAAGCAGTGTGGGAGCGCCTGCCCAGGGCTGCACCGCTGGCTCTCCAGTCCGCCCATGTGGGTTTCCCTTTGCACCCCCTCCCACCCCAGGGGGCCTTGCAGTGAGGATGCAACAACTTAGAGCTCACCAGCTGCTGTCCTCTATACAGTTTCTATCACCGGTACCTGGCATTGTTTTATGGCACACATGGCCCGGCCTGACAAAGTGACATTTATGTCAGATCCAGCCCTCATCACAAATGAGTTCGACACCTCTGGTTTACGCAGTTTCTTCGATTCTCCAGGATTCCCGGTTAAGGGGAAAATGCTGTTCAAACAAATTACAAAGATGACCCGACTCCAATGATAACAAGAGAAAGAAATCTTACTTACAAAAATAGAAACACATCTTACATGACATATTCAAGTAGGCATATTTAACTTATTGCGAACAGATTAATTTTAAAAAAATTAACTTGCTACACCTCCAAGCCCAGGTAAGAGAGAGAAGAGGGGTCCTGTATAAGATGAAGCAGAAGGCAAACAATGGCCAAGAAGCTCAACATCTAACCAGTGTTCCCTCTAAGCTGTTAGTGTGAGCTAGCTCACAGTTTTTTAGCCTCCAGCTCACACATTTTTGTCTTAGCTCAGGAAGGGATGGCTCCAGAGCAAACTAATTTATGTAGTAGCCAATCTCGCTCATTCACAACTTTAATGCCGGTAGCTCACAAAGTAGAATTTTTGCTCACAAGACTCCACAGCTTAGAGGGAGCATTGCATCTAACCGATGAGAGGGGAGGCCAACCGCCAAGTGTACCCCACTGAGAGAGAATTCTCTTAACCCTTTCCCTCCCAGATCCTCTTGCATGCCGAATTATAATATTCAACACTTCTGACCTCAAAGATCATTTCCTCTAGTGAAAATGGCTGCTTTTGAGGATGGAATCCATAGCATGGTACCCCCGCTGAAGTCCCTCCCCTTCCCAAACTCTACCCCCAAATCTCCAGCAACTCCCCAAGCTTGGATTGCCAACCCTAAGGGTACGTGGGTAGGCCTGGATTTGGGTCTTGACATCCCAAGTGATTTCTTATGTGCATCCTGGAAATGGGCTATCAACCGTGAGGCCTCCGGATCCCGTTTTTCCAACACGTTATGTAAGACTCAGAATAATTGTGCCCTTGTCCATTCCATGACAATGGAAAGGTTGAAGTGTCCATAATTTGCAGGTTAAAAGGGGATGACCCTACAATAAAGTTTATTTGTGGGCTTGGGTCAAGGGGGGACAAGTCACAGGCTGGTCCTTTTAAGGCTTAGCAAAGCCTTTAAAATTATCCTCTGCTTCCCCCAACATTCAGATTTTTAAACACTTCCTTCTTTTTAAACATGTGATTTAAATTTTAATCTCCATTAATAACAATTATGTTTGGAAAACAATGTTGCTTTGTGCTTTCTGGCATCATGCTACCTCTGTGATCCTCTGCTGCACAAATACCTGGACGGGTCCTGTTGGACTTGATTGGACCCCTGTCTCAACCACCATGTAGAAAAGGGAGCAGCAAGGATGGCTTGTTTACAAGGCATGCTTTCTGGGGACTTGCCCATTGGAATGGGGGGACTCGCATCCAAGAAAGGATAAATGTCATATGTTGTTCATCTTCTATGTTTTAAGGCATTTTAATTGTTTCCCCTTTTCTATAGACTTGGGTTTTGAAAACACCTGCGCTGAAAAGTGGTATATAAATACTAGGAACAAGCATTTTTATAAGAATATTTTTTAAAATATGCTTTGAGTAGCTGGGACGTCATACTCGGTACAGTTATAGCCATTCAGAGGGCCCTCAACCTTACACTTCCCTGGCTCTTGTTAAATGTTAAAACATCCATCTTATAGCTCTCTTTCCAGCTACGAACAAACTTTGTGAAACACAAAGAAGAATCCCCAGAGCTGCACGCGTTTACTCAGGAGTAAGCCCCATGGAATTCCAGGGGTCTTCCTAAGCAAACATACATAGGAGCAAGATCCACGGCCATTTTTTCTTAATTAGTATTGAAATTCTTTTCCAATACCTCTCATGTTAAAATCACCCCCTTCTGCTTCTGTACTGCATCCATCCACCAAGCCTATTTCTGGGCATTCTAAAAAGAGAGATGTTGCCTCTACCTCCCGAACTTTGATTTGAATAAGGGACCGGTAGGAATGCTCCCCAGAACACGTAGTTCCAGTCCAAGCTGTTCATGTCACAGAACAGAACGGCTTGCATAATGGGGGGGGCGTATTTCTTCCGTTGGTGTGGCCCAGAGTTTTTCCTTCCATCCTGTTTTCTTTCACTTTTGGTAAAACAGATCGGGTGGCTCTCTGTGCTGCTTCAAAAACTTGCAAATCCTGTTTGACCAGAGGGGACAAAGAGAAACTTCTTTTTCTCCAAATGCTTCCAGGTATCATGTCTCCAGCCCGAGGAGTCAACCCCGGGCACACTTAGGAGTAAGCACCATTGCCCTCCTTCTGAATAAACACGGTTCAGAGATAGCGCTTGTTGCTGGCAAAGACAATCCCAAGCTGCAAGTAGAAATACGCAACTCTTGATTTTCATGAAATGTATCTTTAAAGTAAGTTGGTTTAGGATTCCGGCCTAGCTAGGATGTACCCAATAACAAAATAACAACTATATAAAATTCCAAAATAACACATATATATAATAACAAAAATATCAAACTGACCTTTTGAAAACAGACTGAGAATAGCTTTCTGAGAAGTTTAAGCAAACCGTCTTTTTGACAGTAAAAACCGTTTCTCCATCTTTAATTAATTGACCTTGTGTGAGATAAAGACAAAACATAACAACAGCAGTCCTTCTCAAATGTCTTCCCAGAGTTTCCGTGCAACTAACTGGAAGTCAATTGCCTGACTTCCAAAGAAGCCTACTCGTAAGAAAGACTCTCAGCTCAGTCCTCTGTGTGTTTACCCCAAAGCCTCTTGCAGTGGGGCGCCATACCTAACTGGTGTTCTTCAGCTTCATGCCAGATTCCTTCTTCAGCTTCATGCCAGATTCCTTTAAGCTTTTCTTGAATTCTCTAGGAAAACAGCTTCAGAATCTTCAGGGATGATTTAAAAGGCATGTGGTAAAAAAACAACAGCTAACAGAACCCCGGTTATCTTTTAAGACCAAGGGAGTGAGAAGGCAGAGGTTTGCGTGCTTCAGCTTCAGCCAGAGGTAGGGTTTTCAAGACAGAGGTAGGTTTTTAATTTCCTGCTAAGGACAGTGCTGCAGAATCGAAAAGTGTGCAGAAAAAGCAGAACATGCGGGGGGGACGGGACTTGGATGGACTTCTCCAGCGATCTTCAAGTCCTTTATTAAACTAGGCTAGGAAGGGGAACATTGAGTCTCTTCTCATTTTTAACAAAAAGACCCCATTGAAGACCCTTCTCTCTGGGTGTGTACAAAGTCTCTTTTCACAGAGACTCATTTTCATTTCCTTTCGGACCTGAGAAGGCCCAGGGATGGAAGACGGCCTTTTCTGCCAGCAGAGGAGAAAAGCGGCTGTTGTTTCTCCAATAGAAACTTCAAGTCCATCAAGAATACCCCTTAACCTATTTCATTTTTTTTTTTTTTTGCAAACGAAAGGGAAAGTTTCGGGTTTGGCCTTGAAATGTCCCACAAAGTTTCAGCTCTATTTTGAATCTTCCGGTGGGGGAAGAAATTTATGCAATGGATCCGGAGGGCCTCTTTGACGGCAAGTTCGAAGATGGCTTTGGAGCGCAAAAAAGCATAATTGCATACAGATATCGGCCCCTCCCCTCGCTGTCCCTCTCACAAAAGCCCACGTTGAGTGTTTATGGCATTAAAATCACTTCTGCACTTCTGGGCCTTTGAAGTTGGCTACTCACCGTCTGGCTTTCGACCGTACTTCTTCCCACAAAGCGGCAGCGGCGTACTTTCGAACAGAATCTTAATTTTGTTTTTTGCCCGACAAGATGTCCCCATGTGTTTCTGACTGTTGTGATTCATCTGGAATGCTGTTGCTACAGAAATGAACGAGGGGGGGAGGAAGCAAAGGGTATCTTTTACAGAGCCGATTTCTGTTGGGCTGGCCAGAGCTTACACAGGCAAGGTTCCCGCGGCCGGGTTCTTCTGAATGGAGCGATCATCTGAAAAGGGGTGTGCAGTTCGGCAAAACATTTGTCCTTTTGGTTTTGGAGGACTGCAGGCATGATGGCGATGGAGGCAGAAATGGAACACAACAAAGTGTAAAGCAAAGGTTGATGATATGCCTTTGTTTCTTAATAGGCAGAGCCAACTGGCTCAGGCGTTTCCTCATATTCTTTTCAATACCTGCATACATGATTGCAGACATTGTTGGCTGTATTGTGATGGGGGGGATGTGAAAACGTCTGCATCCATTCCCGGGGGGGGGGGTGCCTTCCTGAGTCTACAGGTACTTTAATGGCCTTACAGATCCCACTACTGTCTCAGCAAACTTGGTGGTGCCCCACTAAAATTAAGGGCACGATCCAATGAAAATTAAGGGCACGACTAAGTATGAAAACAAGGGATCGGGATGTTGCTGCAGCTCGCTCAGATCATCCTGATTTCCAGGGAACACAGTCGTGACTAATGTTGGTTGGATTGTACCGAAATGAATACTATACAACCCTGCTCAGTTTCACAGGCCAATAAAAGGAATTTTTATTTTTATTTATTTGACTTCTACCCCGCCCTTTCTGCAAAGCAGTCTCAGGGCGGCTGGGAGTGGACTGGGAGAGCCATATCCTTATGCGGACCCCTTTCAGGTAGAGCGCCAGGGTCCATATTGTTCCCATCAGTGGGGCTGGCTAATGAGTGCATATATATGCAGAATTCATTCTGCGGTCACTTTGCACGGGGGACTGACAAATGGCCTCTCTAAAACACTGATGAAAGGTGCCCATATTCTTGTTTCTAAAGTTCTCCTTAATTTCCCACCCCCCTTTCATGTCCAATGACAGAATATAAGACAACTCTGGACTATGTTAGATGCAAACAATTTCAAAAGCCACTTAAGTGTACAGCAAAAGGAATGCGTACATTGTTCACAAACAGCCACATAGATGAAGAACCACAGAGTAATAAGGCATAATTCACTCTCACCATCAAATTCTGATAGAACAATCCAGAAACGGGGTCCTGACCCCCGGGGGTGTTGATGCCTTATATAAAGTTTCAGCCAGTGGCCCATCCAAAGCCATTGGTTGTTACCAATAATCACAAATAACTTCAGACTATCCAGAGCTTGACACTTTCAAATCGAAACTCATCTTGGAGGGGGCATTTTCTATCCATGTTGCTCTTTGCCAATGGGACTGAAAAGGGCCTATTCTTTAAAAGCATAATCCCTGTTTTTAAAAGACAGTTTCTGACTTGCTGCATTACTAGCAAAGTATGTATGCTTGGGGCAGGGATGAATACAAGTGCCTGCACCCCAAAATCTCCCAGGCTTTAGCAACGTGCTGGGTACACCGAAATGGAAGATGCTCCAAACCAAACTTTGATAGATCTCTTTGAAACTGCTCCAGTTTTTGACAAAATAAACAGCTTTTCTAAGAGACTTTTTTTTTCACGGTCATAGGTACGCAAGCAGCATAACATACAATATAAAAGCATTATTGTCACTTATGAGGCCTGCGTCCTTGTAGGAATCTCAAGCTCTCCAGTGTGAAATACGAAGCCATTGCTGATCGTGTAAGATGTTACAAGAGAGATGGGATGCCGAACACTTGCATCAGGAAACCAGTGTTAAACTTTTCCGGCCACATATTCTTCGGATGCCCTCAGAAACGACAGACGGTCGCTTCTGTTCTGACTGCCGTCAGACGTGGCTCTAGTGAGCTGGTGAGAAGTTGGCCCCTGGCTGCATTACCTTGGGAGCCAAATAGACACGGATCTTTCGTGTCAACTTTCGGGGCTCTTTGAGAGTGTTTCCCTGCATGCGCCGCAAAGGCAAGTCCAGACACCAGGGACGGGAGAGGTGGGTGATTTGCATCTGGAGATCAACTCTGCCTGCCTAGTTATCCCACCTGCTTTGATTCTTTTAGTCTGTTTCTAACGAAAGGTATTTAAAGACAGTGATCACCGAATGCACAAATCCTGCACAGCAGCAGGCTGAAATGGACGCTTAAAGAAGAGAAGGCAAACGGTGCGTGTGAAGCAGCTACGACACAGTCCTGCCTTCCCGCAGAAGATAAACTCATGCATACCTTCTCCTGGTGCACTGAATGCCCACTGCACCTTCATTTCATTTCATTTCACTTTAACACCTTCAAGGTGCCTTTCAGCAAGCAGGTCATGGTCTGTCTGTCTGTCTGGCTGGCTGAAATCCAATTTTAAAACTAGCAGCAGTAAACAGATCAGAAGTAGTTATTTGAAAGCCTGGGGAAATGGCCTGGACCTGATACCTAAAAGACAGACAAGTTGTCACATAGTGGGCAGAAGGATCCCCATCATTGAAGAAGGCCCCGTCACTGGTCAGCACGGAATCTCTGATGCCATAGGGTTGCCAGCCTCCAGGGGGTGGCTGGAGATCTCCTGGGATTACAGCTGATCTGGAGAGAATGGCTGCTTTGGAAGGTGGGCTTTACTGTATGATACTCTATTGATCTCCCTCCCTTCCTCAAATCCCAGCCTCCCCAGGCTTCACCTTGTCCCCCAAAATCTTCAGGAATTTCCGAACACGAAGCTGGCAACCCTACGGGGTCAGCTGGAGCAGGCCCTCCAAGGATGTCCTTAAGGACTTCTCAGATTCAGGCAACACAACAGCCTTCACAGCTGGGGCCCTTGCTACATTTTGGCAGACCTCCCCCACCACCACCACCAGCATTTTTAATATCAAATGCCCGCTAGCTGCCTGGGATGCTTACACGAACCCCGCTTTCACACCTACTGAGTAATGCTTCCCACTTCCATCACACCTTCACCTGGAATTTACTGTGCAAAATGGAAAACTCTGCTTGCAAACAATTGCTGAAGAGCATTAAAACCACATTATCCAGCATGCCTGAGAACACCTCAAGTAAGTAAGCAAGTCCCCTCACCTGCCACCGTGGGGTTGCACATCGCTGTTCCTCTCCCCTTCATGATTTAGAATATGATCGTCACAGTCAGAGAAGGTGCAAAAAAAGACCCTGGGCCTTGTTTTCGCTCAGCTGGAAACGGAGGCAAAGCGGGGTGTGTGTGTGTGTGTGTGTGGATGGGTGTGTACTCGGCTCCTTTTTAATCCTTGAAGCAAACAGGGTTCAGCACAGAGGAACAACCCAGATCCCGGGCCAGGGTCAAGGATCAACAGTTGCCATTTACCCCAGACAAGCTACCCCAGGAGTAGATTTCTGTATGTCCATGAAAAGCAGTCCTGCTCCCCCCCTCCCCAAGATGTGAATTTCCTTGCCTCTCCCTTACTCTTGATCTGCCTCACTATTATCTGCGGCCTGATTTCATTAAGACTGCAGCCTGGTCCAGGCATGCTTAATTTCTCGGTATTTGACTGCTGAGCATAAGCAAATGCTACAGGCAAAGCACTGAGGTGGAAGGCAACTGCCGGTCCTGTCTTTCGCCCTGCTGTACCCGTGACAGCCCATTCGCACACGCAAGCCATCACTGGATTCTACACTCATTACCACACGTGTACGAACCAGCCTTTCTACTGGATCTTGGCCTCTAATGCTGAGCTCACCCGAGTTCCGTAAATAGAATCCATCCACCATATTCATCACATTTAAGGCTACAGACGGCATCATCTTCCTCATCAAAGGGAACCAATTCATGCCCAGCATCCTCACGACGCCACCACGGAACAGATCAACGTTCTCTCCATTTGACAGATGACGGTACGGAGCTGTCGCGGAGTGCCCAGCCACTGCTTGGGGGCAGCGAGACTCGAATCTACATCACAGACGAGCACTTTCCCCATTTGTAAACCTTGTGGATTTCTATCACCCTATCGGTGCAAGAGAAGGAGAGCGGCACATCACGGAAGGCGATCGTCATGAGCCTTGCCAGCCAAGCTCCTGGTTATACAGAACCTGTCCTATCTCGACCGCACACACAGGCTTCTACCAAACCAAGTCAGCCCACTCAAAGGATGTTGCCTCGCCTGACGCTCATGCCCAAAGGCATTTCCAAACTGAAATCCAACTAGGATCCCAACTTGGTTCTCCATAAATAAAAATAAAAACGCTCTGGCCTTCCGTCACACCAAGCTCTGCGGCACTCGGCAGCTGAACCACTTCGCAGCAGGGAGGTAGTGAAGACGGTCGGTAGACCTGCCAGTGCCGGCAGATCGAACTGTGGCCAGGCACAGCATTAGGGGCCGGTAAAAAGCTGGCAGCCTGAAATGGAGACATGTGTCTGTCCAAATCTCTGACCAGCCACTCGCTCCACCTTAGTTCTCCTACCTGGGAAATGGGAAGGCCCGTAATCCTCCGGATGGGAGAAGGAAGTGTCACAACCCTTCAGCACACAGACTGAGGTCGACCACTATGACCCACCAGAATTATGCCAGACAAATGGGTAAGTCTCTCTGCCATGTGGGGGAGAGTCCGAGGAAGACATCTCAGTGGGCTCCATTCTGATGGGGCCCAGTGTGCAAGAGCTTCCCCGGCACATTGTGTGCCTTGATTTTTCTGCGACACTCATGGCATTTCCATATGGGATCCCCAAAAAGCCTCTGAGCATCTTATGCGCTATATTTACATCCATGTGCAAATAATGTTCATGTGGGCTAGGGACTGGGAGGAGAGCTGGAACTGGGCATGATGTAAATGTTCCACAGGCACGGGGTTTTGACCGATAACAGAAGGGGAGACGGAGGCACCATAAAGACCACACATTTACGGCTGGGTAAGCTTTCAAGGCCCTGAGGCCACTGGCTCCAACACTACCACAGATGCTAATTCCAGAGTAACTGTCCGTTGCAGCAAAATAAGAGGGAAACCAGGGGCACTTTAGAGATTATTTAAATAGCCAGCATCAGCATCCGCCAGGTACATGAAGGTGTGCACATCCACAAAGCCCAGGGAGTTTAAATTAAATTCGGCAAATGACAGAAAGGCAGGGAAGGGAGGGCCCTTTGTAGCCTTTCATGGGGATGTGTGGGCCTGGTGGACAGGCACTTCACCTGTCTGACGAAAAGGGACGCGTGCCGCATGCTCCCGAGGAAGCGAGCTCCGGCGCATGGACGGGGAGGCCGGAAGAAACGCCGCTCCTCTCGACGGGTGAGGCTTTACGGGCCCCTCGCGGGAGTCTCGGGTTTGGGGTGCAAGAGTCTGGCCGGGGCTACCCCCTGGAATTAGGAAATACGAAATAAAATTAATTTCTAAAAAAGGGAAAAGCGCTTTACGGGTGATTTGTGGAAAACGAGCTTCGGTGCCCGCAACTTTCTCAAAGCTACGCGAGTATGAGTGTCAACATTCACCCGAGTCTCCTTCTCGCCTCCCGCGCCACGGGCGTTTTCTCCCTCCCGGAACCACCCCGGCGGCGGGGCTTGACTGCCGGGACTGCCCACTCGGCGCTGCCCGGCGACGGCGGGTCTCGAGCCCTTCCCTCCCGCGGTTCGTAAAGGGCAGGGCGACCGACGCGCCCCCGCCGCAGCCCCCGTCCCAGCAGCGGCAACGGGCCGGGTGTGGAGTGGTCGGAACTTAGCAGCCCGCCGGAGCCCCCTCCCGCCGCGTGGCTTGGCGGAGCTGCACGGCCGGGATCGTGTCCCTCCTCGCCCTTTTTGCCCCGTCTCCTCTCCGCGGCAGCCCCGCCCGCCGGGTCCGTCTCTCCGCTGCTGGCCGCCGGCGCGCGGCGGGGCTCTCTTTTCCCCCGGGGCTCGGCAAGGCGCTAGTCCCGAAGACCAGCGCGGTCCTGCTGCGCGGATGGCGGCGCGGAGAAGAGGCTCCCCTGCCCAGGCAACGGCTTCTCGGGGGCGGCCAGCCACGACTCCTGGACCGCGCGGACGGAGACCGACAGATCCCCGCTTCGGACGGGACGGAAGGACCCGGGGCCCATCCATCCCTCTCCCCCCCCTTCCCGCCCGCCCGCCCGCGGGGCTCACCTTCTTGGAGCGCGCCTCCCTCGCTGCCGCTGCTCCCTCCCGAGGGCTCCGGGGCGCCCTTGCCGCCCTCCCTCGCCTCCGGGCCGGCCTCCTTGGCGCCGTTCATGCCGGCGGCGACTTCCTCGAGGTCCAGGAGGTGGCTGACGCTGAAGTTCTTCCTCGCCTGCGGGTTGTCCGGAGGATCCAAAATCCGCACCGGGTTGGGGGCGAACTGCTTGTCCATGCCGTAGGCGGACACCCCGTCCATGCCTCCCGTGGGCTCCAGGGTCGCCCCCACCTCCAGCTTCGGCGGCACCCCCTCCCCTCCCCTCCCCGAGCCGGGAGCTGCGGGCCGGCTCTCCCCGCTCCCTCCCCACCCCACCCCCTGAAGAAACTTCGGGAGTCCTCTCTTTCTTCCGCGCTCCCCCCACCCCTCCTTCTGCCTTTCCCAGGGAGGAAAAGATAGATATTTTTTTTCTTGGTCCGCCTCGTGCTGACGTCCGGGACGGGGTGGGGTGGGGGGAACCCTCAAACTTTCTCCGGCTGAATCGACTTTTCAGCTCCTGAAGTTTCCTTGGCTCGGCCGCTGAGGAAGATTCTCCTCCGAGCTCTTGAAACTGACAAAAGTCCCGTCCCCCCCCGCACACACACACCTCCCGTGCCCCAACTGGTCGTCTGAAATTGACCAAGATTTCCCCTCCGCTGCAATTGACAAAGCTCACTCCCACCTCTCCGGCACACAGGCGCGCGCGCACCCGCCTCCTTTCCGTCCCAATTTTCTGCCCTCTTGTGAGTCCTCCCGCCCCTCCTTTCCGCATCTTTCTTTCTTTCTTTTTTTTTTAAGGACAGGATGAGGGTTGGAAAGAGGAAGGGTTAAGCTGGTGGCAAAGGAATCCCCTCCGGTTGCCTTTTTTTACTCCCCAAATGTTTTCTTTCCCCCACACCCTGTCAGGGCTTCTTGTCCCTGAAAAACTCTTTAAGTGCCTCTTTCAACAAGCTGTAAGAAGAAGGTCTCTGCCCTTGGAAAGTGGCAGATTCCACTGCGGGAAAACTGGCCTCTAGAGTTAGCCCAGGAGGATATTTTTTTTTAAGTCCACAATCTATAGGGTTCTGGCGCATACAAGCAGAGGGGGCCCAGGTGGCCCAGCAGAGGGGGAGAGAGAGAAGCAGCCCCAGGTGGGGGAATGCAGTCTTGACTCTCAGCAATTGACACCCTGTTCACAAGTGACCGTGAGCAGATACCTGTGCAGTGTACACTTGAATTTACCCGTAAATTCATGCCACGTTCAATAAGTGTACAACTGCATATGTGATTTAAGCTCCACAGTTATCCAGGTCCTGGACCCTGGCTTCATTTGCTCAGTGTACGCATGTCTTTTTCTTACAAACAAGTGCACAAATGTACATGCAGGATGTACCTGTGTTCAACATAACATGTAAAGAGGGCCTCCAGTCTCCGTTAATTTCTCCCAAATAAGCAAACAGTCTTTGTGCACTGCCTGTGGAGAAATGGAAGGCATTCTATTTATGGGTTTGTAACCTGCCCTCCAGGCCAGGGCTGTTTTATTCAGTGGGTAAAAGGATAGTTGCTCAGACCCCATTGCTCTCATGAGCTTACTCTAAGTGTGACGGAATCTTTGTTGTAAGATTCTGAGCATCACTTTACTTGCATGAGAAATTAATGCAATGGTCCAATAGTTGCCCCAGGCCGAGAGAAGGCCAGGTACAGTCCCAATGAACTCTTGCTTCATCGTCCAATTACACAACCCTGGCCTGAATATGAAACACCCACCAATGTTCCCTCTAAGCTGAGTTAGTGTGAGCTAGCTCACAGTTTTTTAGCCTCCAGCTCACACATTCTTAGCTCGGGAAGGATGGCTCCAGAGGAAACTAATTTGTGCAGTAGCCAGATTGCCTGCTCACAACTTTAATGCCAGTTGCTCACAAAGTAGAATTTTTGCTCCACAGCTTAGAGGGAACACATTGCTCCTGAGCCATTGTGCACCTTCCTGATGCAGCACATGTAGGCTTGCAAATGGCAGGTAGGGAAATTCCTGGAGATTTGGAGGTGGAGCCAAGGGAGGGTGGGGTTTGGAGAGGGGAGGTACATTAGTGGGGGACAAGGCCACAGACTCCACCCTCCCTAGCAGCCATTTTCTCCTGGGGGACCTGATCTCTGTAGATTGATGGTCATTATGGGAGACCTCCAGGCACCACCTGCAGGCTCCACACTATAAACAAAATTACACCGAAAACAGGCCATCAAACGTTGTTTAGCTCTCCATTAAATACTTTCTAACATGAATTATACAATACAATAACTTTTTAATCACCTATCATGTAGCAACATCCAATGTATTCATATAAATTTGTACACACTTGGGCAACATCCACGGTCAGGGAATGTGCGTTAAGCTAAAAATTTCCTTTGCTCCTGCAAGAAACAAAACAATGCTAGAATTACAACGTTAATTACAAAACACTTAAAGCAATGACTTTCCTGTTTCTGAATTGGGGAAGAAGATCTCTTCTAAATTGCTTGCATCCTTTAGACAAGTATGTATGGGTGAAGCCGGGAATAGTTCCAAGGAGTGATGTACAGAACAGCAGCAAGGCTTCCACCGACTGGTTTACTAAACAGCAGGATGTGCCCCTCTGGACTGAAGGCGGTTTTGTTAAATGACTTCTTCGACTTGCTTCCAACAGCGAGTATATTTTCAGCCATTCTTGTTTGGAACCCGACGTGAATGAGCAAAACTTCAATAAGGCAGACCCTGCCTGCTACTGTTCAAAAAGTTGTTCTCTCAAAGGTTCAGGGTTTCTTTGATTGACGTCCTTCATTTATCCCCCACCTTTCTCCCCAGTGGGGACCCAAAGCGGCTCCAGTTGCTGTCCTCTCCTCCACGTTATCCTGACAACAGCCACCCTGTCAGGGAGGTTACGCAGAGATCACCCAGAAAGCTTCCATGGCAAAGTGGGAATTCGAACTTGGGTCTTCCAGATCCCAGTCTGACATGCTAACCGCTACATCCCTCTGGCTCAGGGCTGGGCATGATGAAGATGGGGAGGAGAAAATTCAGGAGGCCTGGTAGTCTACCTGCAATTGGCTGGCAATACAAAGCCTCTGGTATAAACAGAAAAGGGTCTGGCTGTCTTTGC